>JABJVR010004914.1:0-14142 GCA_025773905.1 Chitala chitala | reverse complement strand
AACTGTCGTATGCTCGTACGCCCATCTGAGCAACGCTCACCAGTCACAGTTGTGGTCGTAAACTCGATCAGTCGTAAATAAAAACCACCAAATATCTAATGGAAAAAATGCCAGATAAAAGGAACATATGAAGTTATGTTCCGTCTTAAGTGAAAGTAAATAACAATGAGCAGGTTTGAATTACATTATTGTATGAGGATTTTGACCCTCTCCTAGTATTCGCAGGCTGTAAATTGGAAACACTGTAGGCAGGACTCTGGTCCATGACAGAAGATGCCTGAGCACTTAGAAGAGCTGAATCACATGTTACTGCACTGCTGATTACAAAACTGCAAGCATGGACCCAACATGCATAATCTTCACACACACACACACAGCACAGCCAGAATAAAACACAATTCACAAAGTGTGCAGCGGATCTTATGCACCTATCCACATACATCTGGTCAAATAATACTTTATAGATGTATGTAAATACAAATTTAAATATTTTTACTTAAGCAATGCGTTTAAGTAGCATCTGCTGCAGGGTATTGTTTTTTCAGATACACTGAATGTCGTCTCACTCAAATATAGCAGCAGTAAGAATTTGACAAGAAGCAAACTGTTATAGCTGAAGCTTCTCACTTCTTTATGAGCCTTCGGTATGCAAATGTTGAGAATTTGAAAGGGACAGAGTATGTAAGGAGAGAGGTTGTCAGAGGAATGAGTACAGTATTTTTTAATAAAAACACAGAAAAAACACAAGGAAGAAAAAAAAAAGGTATCTTCAAACAGGTTAAGTACCTAGAATGCAAAATATGACTTAATTCTTAATAAACACTGGGGGGATTTCCATTCCATCCATTGATTCTGTATACTGCTTGTCCAATCCAGGGTCATGGGAAGCCTGGAGTCCATCCCAGGGGGCACAGGGCAGGGGACACCCAGGGCAGGGCGCCAACCCACCACAGGGCGCACACACACACACACATACTATGGGCAATTTGGAGACACCAATCAACCTAACCTGCATGTCTTTGGAGTGTGGGAGGAAACTGAAGAACCCAAAAAACACCACACAGAGAGAACATGCACCACATATACTTAGATAAATGAATGAATGAAGTTCAGTTTTGTTATAATAAGGCAAATGCATTCAAATGGACAGGAACAAATTTAGTTTGGCATATTATCCATGATTCATCATCTAACTGCTTATCTGTTGCAAGGTGATAGGTGGCTATAGCAGGCAGGTTATACTCTGGACAGAGTGCCAATCCATTGCCAGAGCATGCTCACCAACCCACCCTCCACACATCCACAAAGGGCAATTTATATTTTCCAGTGTACTTTGTTTGCATGTTTTTGGACTATGGAAAGAAACTGGAGAAAATTCAGTTCAATTTATATTTATAGAGTGCACAGGGGTTAATACATATCAGAAACACTGGCAGTCACATAACAGAACACTGGAGGTACACTGGCATGTATTGTAGCACCAGCAACATAAATTAAGATACAGTGAGCTATGGAGATTGTTGAGGGAAAGCTAAATAAAAGAGATTTTGAGCAGGGATTTAATGACTGAGACCAGTTGGCAACCTGTACATAGCCAGGCAGACTATTCCATAATCTACGGGCTCTGTAAGGAAATGTTCTAGGCCAATACTTTTATACATATGTGGAATTAAAAGAAGGCCTGCATTCTGATGTCATAGTAAACAACTTGAAGTGTATGCATTAATCAACTCCATTAAATATTCTGGTGTTTGTGACAAGTATTTGGGATTCCTCTTGCAATCCAAACACAAACACATCACATGAGCTGGTGACTGACATTAGTTTGTGACAGTATATCTGTATGTGAGTATGTGGTCAGAAGTGCTCTGCCTTGAACACTTTGTCTTCATGTGTCCTAGAGTTTCCACCCAAACCCCAGATGAGCCTAAACAAGGAGAAGGTGAAAGAGGGGGACTCAGCTCCAGCTCCCTGTCCCACACTCCCTTCAACTCTGTCATGGAGCCCCACACTGAACAGCAGCACCACACGTGTTCAGTACAATCAGGATAACACTACAAGTGTGACCTCTGTGATGACCTTCACTGTCTTTCACACTCACCCTAACCAGGAGTTCAGCTGTACTGCAGTCTACAGACTAGAAGACAGCAGAGAGAGAACATCCAGCACAAGTTTAACTTTAAATGTTCTCTGTAAGAACACTTTGATCATGTCTGGATAACATTTCTGGTGTTGTACTTCAATGAAAGTTAAATCTCGAACTAAAAACTACTCCTTTCCCAGAAAACGTTCTGTTTTTCACCCCCACAGATTCACCTAAGGACACAATAGTCATAATTGACAGAAATTTGACTCTTACCTGCAGCAGCAAAGCCAATCCAGTTGTGGTAAATTATACCTGGCATAAAATAGCTGGGAGTGAAATGAAAATTGTTCCAAAGACACAGAATTTCAGCCCAAATACGACTGAAGTTTCTGACTGTGGACAATATTACTGTGAAGCTCAGAACAAACTTGGTCTGAAGAAATCAAAAATAATTCATGTTCAAAGTGAAAGTAGGCACATCTTTAAAAATGTCACACAATCACATTTCAGCTCAGTGTGTAGTGCTGTTTAACAAAATTCATCATGTAATTTTTTTTCCTGGTTTAGAACAGAATAAATGACTGTATTATTATTCTCATTTAATTTCATTGCCATTTAACTGACTAATATGGTCTCTTTAGATTTCTCTTGCATCAATTTGACAGCGGTGCAGCATAATAATGAAAGTACATTTCCAAAAAAATATTTTGTGGTTATTTTGTTTATCATCGGATAATGCTGTACTTTCAAAGTTAGCATGTATTTGATAAAGGATGTAACTTTATAAACAAAACATACTGACAAATTGCATGTGCAGTTTAGACTGTATGTTCTTGTTTTTTTTTCTCCTAACAAGTGAGTTATTGAACTCTTTCAGTCATTTCATTCCTGTGAAACTGTAGTAGGTATACCTTTTAAAAATGACACTCAGTTATTTTGTTGCTAAATTAATAACTTATTTTCATATTTTATTAGTACCCTGTTATATATTTAGCAAAAAACATATTCAGTCTTCATAGGACAGTCACTTGTTTCTCTATTTGTTACAAGCCTCTTTATCTGTCACCTGCCCCACCTGTTTAGTAGTTTAGTAGTTTCTTTATTCATCAGTAAAAAAAATATTGTAGTTTCAAAGTATGATTTTTTTTAAGTAATCTCATTTAATAGTAAAAATATACTGAGATATTATTGTGTGGTTCATACTGTCTTTTGTTATTATCTTTCTGATAACTGAGGTATTGGACTCATCCAGTCATCCCTTTACTCCTGTACAGCTGTTTCCTGTAACAAGCCTCTGCCCCTCCTGATTGGTGCAGCTGCAGGGGCTGCTGGGATGATGCTCATGTGTGTTTTAGTGCAGCTTGTTCTACAGTAAGTGTCTGGGTCCAGTTCAGGCCTCGTTCCTATGACAATACAAGATCACAGAACCTCGTGAAGATTAACAAGGACACATCAGTGCATCACTGCATCACTGATAAATGCATTACTTTGCATTAAATACAGTACAGTAGGTGTTCCTTGGTCAGTGTCTGCAATGTTTTGTTAATGTCTCTCTGACCACAGCACTTAATAGATGTTACAAATCAGATTTTTTTCTTCTACTCTTTTTATAAAACAGTTGCATATATACACAGTGCTTAACAGTTGCTGTCTGACCACTTCATCATGTACAGGAGAAGGAGGACCAGACAGAAACACTGCAGTGGAGTAGAGGACACCACACAGATAACACCAATGAATCAGGTGAGTCCCGCTCACTGGCTGAAACTCCCATGTAACCAACGTAATTCAGCTTTCAGTCACTTGGCTGGGCACTCAAAACAAAACAAACAATATGATGTACTGAACTATGTTCCTGAAATTATATTAAATATGGTGCACTGATTGTATGTACAGTCTGCCACTGCTGGCTGGAGCGGGAACACAAGGTAAATGCAGAGATGGGGTTTATTATAGACAACAAAGTCTAACTTGAAAAGTCAGGGAACAGTGCAAATGTAAATGGCAACAAGACAAGAGACCAAGAATTCAGAAGGGAACATGAACACTGTAACCAGCACAAAGGCTCAGAGAAAAACTAGTAACTTTCTTGTGTCCTCGTACAAAGTCATAGTCATAGGTGAGTGGAACAAGGAAAGCAAGGAAACGGGGAAAACTCAGACCTAAACCGAACAAAAGTCTCACCACATGTGATCACTACTACAATCAATCAGGAACAGACAGAGTAACAAGAAGAAGAGACCAGACGACATGTGGGTGGGGTCTCACACACACACACAAACACACACACACACACACACACACCGTGACACACTCACTATTCTGTCACAGTATAAATTTCATACATAGTTCAAATGATACTGCAGTTTAGACTCAGCTTTTTACTTTAAGAAACAGACTGTCTATAGCTGTCATCTCTAACATATTTGGAGGACAGTTGATAATCTTCTTTCTTCCTTGTCTGTCTTTCTAATAACTGTCACCAACATATTTATATTTCATCTACATATTTACAGTTTTTATTCTTCTCTTTCTTTTTGGGTGTGTTTTCTACTGTTTGCCATTTTCCATAAGCATATGTACTATATGTTTTTAATTTGTGGGCAGGCAGGCAACCTAAAAAGTAATTTGAGCCACATTATTGTATGTATCTGTGGTGGGTTGATGCCCTGCCCTGGGTGTCCCCTGTCCTTCGCCCTATGTGTTCTGGGATGGGCTCCAGGCTTCTTGCAACCCTTAACTGGATGAAGCAGTATAGAAGATAACCGACTGACTGACTGTTATATGTATATTATATTTAAGACACTTCATAACATCCTGCAGCCTGAGACAGGAAAGCCAACTTACCTCCCAACCCAGCATTCTACACAGGCCCAACAGGGACAAACTGAGCTTGGGGTGGAGATGAACATGATGGGGGATAGGAAGAGGTCAAAGTCACCTGTTCAGCTGGATCCACCTGAGAACATGGAGGACTTAACATATGGGAACATCTTCCCCCAGTAAATGGGGTCTTTGATGAAGCAGAGTATGCTACAATAAGGAAGTTTAAATGACTCCCTACAAAGCTCTATTTGAAAATAGTAATGAGCCTTACAAAACAGATTATTTATGAAACAACATGAAAATGAAAGACGTCAGTGTCTGCAAATTTCATCACGGCCAGTCCTGTTTTTTTTTACCAGTTTAAATGTTGTGTTTTCTTTAAACAGTACTGATCTACAGAAGCCAAGAAGGGATTTAAAAGAGAAATGGTAAAGGGATGGCAGAGGTTTTGATGTTCATATACAATTGTATTTAATTGCCTGTTGCACAATTGTTATTAAAGACTCCAATTTTAAGCTGCAGTGAAAGTCAAAGTGTAATTCACACTTTGCCCAAGAAAAATTCTGTAATGTTTAGAACTGGTGACTGGGGGAGGGGGATTGGTCAAGTATGCTTGGATTTCTTTATCAGAGTGTATGGGCGCAGTCACCCTGTAATATGAGAGCAAGATGAATGTGTATAATATAATATTACAATCGTGGAGTAAATATGAGACCTTGGGCCTCATGTATAAAACTTCACATGGATTCTAACATGAAAATATGCACACACAGAAAAAATGCAAACTTGTTAAAGCACAAAAAGTTCTTATTTATAAAACCTGACATATGCACAGAAAACCTGGGATACACTCAGAAGTGCACAATTTCTACTTTGTAAACCACACTTATTGTGGAAACCCGGAAAAAAACATACACAGTAAAGCAAATCACCTGCATACATATAGTAATAATAACAATAAAGATATTAAACCTTTCTTTGCACAATGAGATGAAAGAGAAGAGAAAGAAAGCTAGGAAGAGGAATGTTGATGAGTGCAAAATGGAAGCCTTTAGAACATTAGAAGATGGGTTTTGACCTTTCAGTTTAGCAAAGAGTAATTTGGGGCTAATTTTGGCTTTGGTGCATGTGTAACAAGAGAAAATTTGACTTAATATGTTCCCTGATGTCATAAAAGACCAAAGCTGCTACTAATTTATGGGAACATCTTACACCCGCCTGCAAGAAGAACAGCTGAGGGTGAGAAGAAGAGGGATGTTAGTGAGAACCAGAATGAAAAGTAGAATGTTCTTTATCCAGTCATCTTAGAAAGTGGGGTCTCTGATGAATGTGAGTATGCTGCAGTCAGAAAGCTGAAGTGATCCCGTGTGTAAACTGTCCAATATTATGTTTGTAAATTGATAATCATCGGTAATGAAATATTACTGTTTTATTGTCTTTGACAGTCCATTCTATGCTATGTGAGAAGTTATATACTCGATATTTTTGCAGAAGTGGCTTTCAGTGTTATACGGAGGCATTGCAAGGACAAAAGAAAGAGGAAGAATATGAAATGACAAAGAAAAATGAACAAGAAGAACGCAGACATCTACCAATATGTTAATATGTAAGACGTCATAAGCAGTATGGACACCCCTCCCTTTTCAGAACAGCTTTAGTAGGTTTTGGGGTGAATTTACCATGAGTCTTGTTCCAAGCTTCCAAATGAAATTGCCACTGTACTACAACTATTTTTTCAAAATCTTTGAGAGAAAAGGGATACTGTATTTGAAATAGGTCTGTAATTACTTAATACTTCAGGATCAAGATTCCATTTTTTAAGCAGTGGCCTAACAACTGCAATTTTAAATGAGTTGGGTACAACACCTAAAACCAGGGAAGAGTTCATTAGGTTCAGTAAAGATCATGCTACAAGTTTTAGTGAATTTTAGTGAATCTTTAAGCAGTTGTGTTTGAATGGCGTCTAGCGGACAGGTGGTGGACTTGGTCTAGGGCCTCAGTTGGTGCAAACTCGTGAAAAGGATGCACATCTAGTATAGTGTTGGTGGGCTTTAAGAGGGAGTACCGGAAAACAGTTTGTGAGTCTAATGTTGCAAATTTTATGGTTAAAGAAAGTAATAAAATTATCATTAGTAATACTAAAAGGCATTCTAGATTCATTTTTAGAGTTTAAATTAGTTAATGTTATAAATATGAAGTGGACATTATGTTTGTTGACATCAGCAAGTTTGAAATTGTATTATCAATGTGTGCTATATAGCACTTTTCTGTACTGTCTCAGGCTGTTGGACAGTACAGGAATGCTGACAGAAATACCTTGAGATGTGTGGGCTTCCATTTGTGCTCTAATTTATGATATTCCTGTTTAAGACTTTGCATATATTAACTGAACCATGAGGAGAATCTGGTGGTTCTAACTACAGCGTTGTGTATTTGAATGTCTCTTCAAAATTTTTTAATGTGCCTTGTGAACTCTGCCTTTTGACAGCCATTTGGCATTACTTAAAATCCAGTTTTAGCCAAAATGTAAATTTAAAAGATGGCATTTTGCATCTTACTGGCAAGGTGTTTGTTTCCAGTACAATAGAATCAATCTGTTGTTCCTTCTTTCATCCACTGGGCAAGAGCAATAATGCACTTTGACTATTTGGAAAAGAAATTTACTTCACAACCAGCAAAATTCTCTTCCGCTTGGCAATAATTTGTAGACTTTTTCAAAATTTATAGTTTGACCCCAGATTTTTTTTTCCATACTTTCCTCTTTGTTTTCTTATGATCCTTTTTTCCATTCCAATTCATTTTGCTCCCTTCAGTGTATCTTTTTTTATATTGCTAGGATAAAAATAATGGTTGCCATATTCTGGGCATTGTGTACATATTGTGTAAAATATAATTTTGTACACTTTGTTAATTTGTGTTTTGATCTTGCACAGGGATGTAAGTATATACAGAAATGTAAAAAGAAATCCCCACTCTCCCCTTAAGTCGGTCTTTTCTCCTTCAAGCTAGGGTCCTCTACCACACGCCTGGGAGCTTGAGGGTCCTGTGGGATCTTACCTGTTCCTAGGACTGCACTTTCCTAGACAGAGATCTCAGATGTTGTTTCTGTGACCTGATGGAGCCACTCTTCCAGTTTGAGGGCCACAGTCCCGAGTGTTCCAGTTACCACTGTGGACAATATTACTGTGAAGCTCAGAATGAACTTGGTCTGGAGAAATCAAATATAATGAACTATCAAAATGGTTGTAGGTACAACTTTTAAAATATCACACTCACTTTGTTATTTAGTGTAAAATTTTTATTCAAGTTCAAATTTTAATGAATTACTAGTTAAAGCAAAGGTAAACCAACCTTTGTTCAAAAGTTTTTGTTTTTTTTTTTGGAACTTAAAATGACGTCTCTTTAGGTGTTATCTGCCGCAAGTCAAAAATAATACAGCATGCTGGTGAGCGTAAGTATACCATTAACAACAATGCAGTATGGTTATTTTGTTAATGAATAATACTCTGCTTTCATTTTTATTTTTCAATGAGAAAAATTTACTGAATAAACTTCATAAAAACTTTATATTGTATATCTCTACTGGTTCTGAGTGAACAACTGGATGTTAAAAATCATTAGCCTGAAATTAAAGATGCTGCACAGGAAAAATACACAATCAGCAGTCTAAAAGGTTCTTTATGGAAAAGTTGTATTCATGTTCTTAGGTCGTACTTCATATCATAACAAAACTGACATAGTAAATCCCAGAGCACAACTAGTTTTAATACTGGAAAATAAGGCACCCAGTAATCCATGACACAGTTCAACCTCAAGATAGGAGAATCAGGCCAAATAGTCAAAGACCAAAAAATCAATTAGAGATATGTGTGATAAATGGGATTTAGGTGGATGCCATTACACACAATTTTCTTTAAAGTCTTTTCTCATCTGATTTGTTTAAACTCCTACTTCTCCCTTACTGGTAGTTGTCCTAAACTGAAATTACAATTTTTTATTCACCATTTCCCTTTCAATCAAATCCAACTTGCTTTCTTTCTACTGTTTATGTTTCTTTTTTAAAACATTTGTGCTGCTGGGCCAGCGGCGAGACCAGAGAGTCAAGCTGCGGGGCCGACGGCGAGACCAGAGAGTCAAGCTGTGGGGCCGGTGGTGAGACCAGAGAGCCGGGCTGCAGGGCCGGCGGCGAGACCAGAGAGTCAAGCTGTGGGGCCAGTGGCGAGACCAGAGAGTCAAGCTGTGGGGCCGGCGGTGAGACCAGAGAGTCAAGCTGTGGGGCCGGCGGCGAGACCAGAGAACCGGGCTGCAGGGCCAGCAGCGAGACCAGAGAGTCAAGCTGTGGGGCCGGCGGCGAGACCAGAGAGTCAAGCTGTGGGGCCGGTGGAGAGACCAGAGAGTCAAGCTGTGGGGCCGGCAGTGAGACCAGATTGCCGGGCTGCAGGGCCGGCGACTGGAAAGACGGGATTGGTGGCAGTGGGGCAGGTCTGTAGCGCTCATGATACTTGGGCTGGAGGCCGTGGCGTCTGAGTCACTGCGGTCACTAGGAGGGGGCACCACTGGGTCTGAGTGGGTCAGGTGATTCCACCAGGTTTCCCACCCAGAGCCGTCTGGGTGCTTTGGTGGACAGTCACCACAGTCATCTGAGTGGCCATGACGGCCGATGCAGTTCATTCTGTCTGAAGGGCAACCTCTACCCCTTCAGGTGACAATGAAGTTGTATAGTCAGAGTCATCCCACTCAAGGTCACTGTCTGCCTCAGAGCTTGAAAGTAGACCCATATGAATAGACGGATGCTTCATTGGCTCCAGGCTAACTGCACCCCATCGCATAGTCCTCAATGGCTCCTGTGTCAGGCGGCTCATGACAAAGTCATATAACCTGTCATTGAAGTGCTTGAGGGAGGACATGGGACCAATTCAAGCTTTTTGTTGCTCTCTTGCCTGTTCAGCAGCATCTGCAGTAAGGCGTTGAATGGCAAAGGTGATTTTGTCCGTCTTACATTAGAATGGATGTCTGTCAAAATAGCATACAACTCCGAGTAGAAGGTATTCAAACACTCCCTGGAGTCATCAAACAAGGCTGGCATGGGAGGTTTTATAGCCCTGCCTTTAGCTAGACCTCTGTTCATTTGGGCTGGTTGATCTGTAGGAGCTTCATGGAACAAGGAACTGGTTTTGGCTACAGGTGATCTGGACAAATGAGGGAACAGAAACAGGAAGAGCAGGCACTGGGGGAACCATGACCGAGATGTCAGGGGCTGACTGAGTCTGGACAGTAAAAGAGATAAAGCTCAGAAGACAGAGAGTTTTGGTAGCACTATGTAAAGGGGGGACCAAAGGCATCAAGAGCAGACAGGTCTTGAGTGCACAAAACACTAGAACTGGTAAGCCTGGTGTTTGGGTGGCGGTGATGGCCAGGTTGGTGCACCATTGCACCTGAGTGGCTCGAGTCACCCCACCCTGGGTCATCTTAGTACTGCGGTGGACCTGGGGAATTTGCACAGATGTTTGAGTGGCTACAGCAGCTAGCTCAGCCAGTTCCATTTGGAGTGCTACTTCCACACCTCCAGGCGATAACTGAGCAGAGCAGTCTGTCTGATCCCATTTAAAATCACTGTTTGCCTCCCCATTGTGAGGGGATCCACATAAACAAGTGGACCCTTCATGGGCTCATGGCATATTGCCCCCAAGTTTAAAGTCCCCTCAGACTCCCGACCTCGATGCAAAATGGCAAAAATGTTAAGACTGGTACAGATGTCAGAAAAAAAGGTCCCAGGACTTCTCCGGATGTTTTACTGTCTCTTAATCCACTCAGCGGCCTCCATCTTCAGTCGCTGAGTAGCAAAGTCAATCTTGTCCCTCTCTGCCCCGAATTGGGCAGGGTGGTCATCAAAGAAATAATAAATTCATAAAAGTGTCAGGTGGTCAGGTTTGCCATCAAATGAAATGGACTTTTTGAGCTTAAGTGCCCTCCCTCTCGCTGACCCATTCTTCGTAGAGCCGGTTGTTCTGCATGTTCCAGCAGGCGGAGGTAAGGTTAAATTGCAGAGAGGGAGGTTTTAATCCAAACAAAGCAGAACAGAAGAGGGTACAAAAGGGGTACAAACATGGCTGGAATAACAATAGGTAACACTGAATCCTAAACCATACAGGAAGTTTGAAAAATATCTTAACACTGACAGAATACTATCTAGATGCTCACCAACACAAGGTATGGCACTTTTGACATAATTACTCTGACTTAGCAACATAAAACACAAGCTAGGGCGACACCTAGAGGATATGGGGTAGTATGACAGGATAGGACAGGGCATGACAAGCTGGCACATGACTGGGCTAAGTCGATGCAAAAGTGTAAATGCTAAATAATACCCAAGCCACAAGCAGAAGAAAACAAATAAAATAAGAATGAAATAAGTCACGACTAAAAACAATGAATGTTTTACATAATATTAGATCCTGAGTTTTAAACAATAACAAGCTGCTGCTTAGTGAGGCTGCAGGGTCGACATAAAAAGTGTTAAATTTGATGCACAAATCTCGGGAGTTCTTTGTCTTGAAAAGCTTTCACTAACACTACCAGTTTCACTTAGTTTATGCTTTTTGGATTCACTGTTCTATTCCTTCCGTTTGTATTTAACACAAACCTCTCCAATGACACTCGCTTTTGCTTCCGTTTGAGAATTTCGCGGAAATGTGACATTGACTGTATTGTCGTTAAACAGGTTCATTATTCGCGCTGCTTTATTCACAGCTTTGATTCACAGCCTTATTTGGGTGCTGCTTTTGTACAAAACGTTGTACTGCTTCCCACATTTTGCACACCTCCCTAATCTCATTTGAAGTATGATATGATATTAAAAACATATCTTACTTGACATGAAAATGCTCGTCTTGCAAGACATCGCTCGTAAACCAAGTTAAACTTTATTTAAAATTTTTGCTCATCTTGCAGAGCACTCGTAAACCAAGTTACTCACAATCCAAGGTTCCACTATTGGAATTTTCATTTTTCACGCAATCTCTTCCTGGTTACCCATATAGTAGTGTGAGGCCCCTGGGTGCATACCAGTTGAGACCTAGACACACATGAACTAGACACCTGCGTGCGCACTCACCTATCAGAAACCAGAAGAAGCTGTTGCCAGGTCCATATACAACGGTGACTTTACTTACTACCAAAGATGGCCATGGTGTTTAGGGCATGCTGTAAATGCCAAAGGCCCTGATGTCCACCTTGCTTTGGCAGTCTCTGGCAATGTGGCTTGAGACTGTGTGAGAGCATTGTCTCTTCTGGCCCAGACCAAATTCCAGCCATAGTGCCAAAGAGTGTTTTAATAAATGCAATAATTATTATTATCATCATAGAATGCAATAATGATAATAATAATGAACATAGAATTAAGTTTTTTTATGTCAGAGAGCAGCTGAAACTGAATTAAGACACACAGACACAAGAAAAACATGAGACAAGTTTATTTTTAATGGGAGGGGAGAAAAACCACAAAAGAGTGTGAAGTGTTTCATCAGAAAAGCCATAGTAATGCAGGACACAAATGCAAAAGCACAGGTTCAAAATCTGGAAATGAGGTTATTTACATAATAAAAACAGCATCAAGTCATACAAGGAACAACTGAAACAAGGTATTAAAAAGGAAATAGGTAATATCCCCAATCTCTCCGCGGACATACCACACTCTCTCACGCTCACACTGTTCATTATTATTAAAATGATCACACTTGGATGTAATGTTCAACACTATTTGTACTCAGACTGCATGAATAAGAAATATTAACTTCACACATATTAAAACAAATTCTGCGACACACGTGAAGCAACAAATGCTAAACATGTTATGAAAATAACTCATGCAGAACATGTCAATATTTTCAACACCTTTGGACTTTGTTTGGGAGGAGATCACAGTATAATGCTATTTTAAACCAACATTTGCACAACCAACTTCCTGTTGTTTCAACTAGCCTCACATCATTTGAACATCTCTTCATCCACGTTGACTTTGAAATAAGGTAACTTTTATACTGTGTACTTCTTTACTTTAACTTTTGTTAATACTACAGAGAAAACCACACAGTCAACATGTATAAACAAATTCACTAAAATGAGCATAATGAGAAATTGCTTATTTGTAATGGGAATCTTGTGTGAGAACTCATTTTAATGTAACTTAGCATATAATAGGAATGCGTGTATGTCTAATTTTAAATTTGTATAGCATTTCAGAAAAACAAAGTTGTGTGTGTGTGTGTGTGTGTGTGTGTGTGTGTGTGTGTGTGATAGAGGTAATGGTTTTGACTTTTTGGACATTAAACATTCTTTTTTAATGAAGAATATAAAAATGTCACAATTTTTCATAAAAATATTGACTATGCTGCAGTAAAACATTAGCAAACAGATTCAGGAAAATGTAATTAGAATATTACTTACTTGAATGCAACTTGGCTAATAACACTACATTTAGGCAGCAGAAATAAGTGTGTGGTTGTTCTAATAAAAAAATACAAGACAACAGCTGCCGTACTTATACAAAGTCATTCAGTGAAATAGTATTTTGTGTTTTGAGCTCCCATATTTACGTTCCTACAGTAAAAAGTTTCACCTTTTATCTCTTTGTATATGTAGATATGCGTCTGCTAGCATAGATATATGGTATATTACAAATAGACAGGTATATTACAAATAGACAGGTATATTACAAATAGACACACATATGGCTGCTGCTCAGGTTTGCTCACAATATTAATTATTTGTGTTTATATAAGTTTCAAGTCTTACTTTTGCATAAATTAAATCTTGTATTTTTCTCGGAATACAAATGGATCCTAGTTACATTACATCTTATACTCCTTAACTACAGTTAGATATATATATATATATATATAACTTTTCTATATCTTATCTAATTAAAAGGCATTAAAAGAAAACCTGAACTCATCCGTAGAATTCATCCTCATTGGGTATACTGAATAAAAAATGTACAATTGCATTTTTATAGTTCTGTTCTAAATAAATTAATAAACTTTTTAATGAACTCGCTAATATTCAAATTGCAGTTTGAAATGTTTAGACTGTAGATCATACACATAATAAAAATATTTATAATCCTAAGAAAAAAAATCTCTGTCAGACCTACTTGTCTTTCAGACAGAACACATCTGTCTGTATACAGCTATACTGAGGCAGAGTCATGACTGGAGCTGAGAGGGTCT
>JABJVR010004913.1:0-14144 GCA_025773905.1 Chitala chitala | reverse complement strand
AGTTTGAATCCTTAGCGTTTTTACGGAAAGTTCTAGCAGACCCCGATCCTGTCTAGCGTCACTGTAGGAACTCGGACACTTTACCGTATCGGATACAATCACTAAACCCAAATACATTACAGGGAAACCCTTTGCATAGAACCTGCTACAGTCTGCAGTTAAATTTTAACGCGGTTGAAAATTAATTTTGTACAATCCCATAAGTGAATTTCTTGAAACATTTTATGTTGTTTTATTTGCAGCAACAAGCTGTTTTCGGTAAAGCTGGTGATGGCTCTGGTTCCATATGAAAGGAACTGCTTGTCTGCACTCTCCAAACTGCACGACGTCTCGGCAGAATTTCACTTCGCCAGCCGTCGGATTCGCCTTTCTCAGGACTGGGGTCGACTAGGGGTGGCAGCAGTGGTCTGGGATGCGGTTGGTTTTGTCATTCTCTTTTAATTGTTGAAAAGCTTATTAGTGATATAAATTGGCGATCCGACCTCTGGGGTCACAGAGATGTGGTCATGTCATGCCAGTCTTTGAGTTTAGTCATCTTTTTTTGTCCTGAGATTGTGACCAGTGTTTTCTTGTCTCCTGCAAGGCTGTAGTACTGTGCATGTACTTGGAACTGGGGCATGTTGAGCTGCAGGGGAAGACTGCTATTGAGCTTGGAGCAGGCACAGGACTGGTGGGCATTGTGGCTACACTGCTTGGTGAGGACAGACGCTGATGTCAGTGTCCCATGTGATGTTATCAAGTAATTGCTGTTTTAATGGTCTAACCAAAAGGATCTGTGTAGGTGCCAAGGTGAGAATCACAGACCGAGGACCAGCTGTTGAGTTTCTCCGTGCCAACGTGAGGGAAAATGTACCTCCTGAGCTGTTGGACGCAGCACAGGTGTCAGAACTAACTTGGGGTCAGAATCTGGAATGCTATCAAGCAGGAGGATATGACATCATCCTTGGGGCTGACATTGTCTACCTGGAAGAGACCTTTTCAGCCCTCTTGCAGACTCTACAGTACCTAAGCTCAAAGAAAACGCTGGTGCTGCTGGCGTGCAGAATCCGTTATGAACGGGACCAGAAATTCTTGGACATGTTACAGCAGCACTTCAAGGTCCAGGAGGTCCACTATGATTCCCAAAAGGATGTTCATATTTACAAAGCTGTGAAAATCACCTTGGATTTATGACTGTGAAGCCAGGTTGTAAGTATTTGCAGACTTTGAGACATACTTTTAGAGCTAGTATAAAAGGTGGTATTTCTGCATATGTAAATTGTGAGAAAATCCAGTCTACCCATCAATCATTCTTTGGTAGAGAGCCCTCTGAATTTGTGAATGTTTTAGTTTACTGCCATACACCTTCCTTTGAATCACATGACAGGAAGTGGGCAGGGCTGTGATTTACAAAAAAATGCAGATGATTAAACATAGCTAACGTTCAGATAGATGCTGACATTGCATACTAAGTGTTCACTTTCCAGAAATCTGGAGGAGGCTTTAGGTTACTGTCATTTATGTGGTATGACCAACTTTATCAAACTCAGATACTTTGATAACTTGTACTTTATAACTTTTCTTGTGATTATTGGTGGTCATCAGGGCAGAGGATATTTTTACCTGTATGGATAAAATTGTCAAGGGGAAAAAAGGCAATACTATGACATACAATTGTTATACTAATTAATAAAAAACAACTGCAACCAGTTGGTTGATATATTGTCTTGATTTCATTATTTAAAAAGTTGGGAGTAGGGGTGCAGTAGCTCAGTGGTTAGCTCTTTCAAGCAGTGCCATGTGTGGCTGCTCACTGCTCCCCCAGGGGGTGGGTTAAATGCAGAGGACAAATTCCTTGTATGAGACAAACATACTTGACAATAGAGGGAAAGGGAATCATGTTTATGGCCTTGTACCTGCAGGGTTGGGGATTGAATTCTGTTTCTACTGTGTTTTGCATCTTCACGTGTTTTGTGGGTTTCATCCCACAGTACCGATTTGTGTTCTGTGATTGACTTTGTGTGATTTTTGTGTGTGCGCGCGTGGCAATAGGTTGGCATTCTGTCCAGGATGTCCCTTGCCTTGTGCTCTAAGCTCCCCTGCAACCCGGCTCAGGATAAACTATATGGAAAATGGATGGATGGAAATCTGGCATTCTTAACAGTGATTTTTAATTCTTTTGGTTACAGAACTGATTTGCAGGAGTTCTATCTTAAATTCATAATTACCAGACAAATTATAAAGCTGGATTTATAATAAATCCACAAAATATTAAAGTTTCAGGATAGTACAAACATTCTCAACAGTGGACAAATTACTTTGCTGGAAATTGTAATTTCTTTGCCAAAATATGTTGAATTCAAGTTATCAGCTCCTTAGGTTTAAAAAGTATTTATCACAATTTAATAAAATGCAGAAAACATTTCATGAATAAAGATTACACAATGAACAGTACTTTAGTGTGTTTCTAAACCCAGGAGGTATAAAACACACACATTTGCAAAATAATCATTTTATAGTGCTTCCTTTGTGGTAGCTGGTACAGAATCATGAATGAAGTGTTATAATTTGCTGTATGGAAAAGAATATTTAGTTACTCAAATGAGCTTTAGTCAACCACTAATGTCATGTAGCATTATTTGTATTATTGTATATACCAGATATAGATACAAAATAAACCAGTCGGCAATGCTGGTATAAGCATTCACAGAATTGTATGCACAATATTACAGATCACCAAAACACTGATTTCCTCAAAAGCTTTTTGTAAAGTAGCTGCCAAATATCTGTAGCTGGATAAATTGCCCCAGCTTAAATCTACTTATAGATTTGATTACAAATAGCTGGATTCCATAATAAACAAAAAAGGCTTATAAGACAAAGTACACAATGTAGCATGTAAATATGAACGCTGGCTCCATTTAACAACAAAATAACACAATATGGCATTTTGTCTACCAAAAAGAACTGAACACAAATATTATTCCTATATGCAAGTTTTTTTAGTGACCCATGTTTAAGATGAAGCCTTAAAACACACAAATTGTAGTTAACTGCACGATGTCAGGCTACTTATCTCACTCTGAATAGAGCAAGATTCTTCAGCAGAGCCAGTATGAAGTGTCAGAGGGAGTGCCTGTGACCCTGGCATAGCTCTCTAAAGGCCTACTGTAATGGACACATGGCTGTTCTCTCCCTACAACTCCCAGCTGTCCAGCTGTCTGCAGGCCCTGCAGCCAGCACTCTCCCCGCTGTCTGCAGGCCCTGCAGCCACCATGCTGTGTTACGACGCACATGAAACACACCAGCGTGGCTCATGTTCACCTGTGAATCATGTTTCAGCCAAACCTATGTAAAACATATTCTAAAGCAGAACAATGAAAGGAGCCACACTGTGTGGAACAACCATTTCAGCCGTTAATATCGGAAGGTAATAAAAGCAAATACTGAAATGCAAGGTGTAAAAAAAAAAAAAAAAAAAAAAAAAAAAAAAAAAAAAAAAAAAAAAATTGTAACAGTAACAAGAACCCACACAAACATTTTATGTGGGACTTTCATTCTCAACCCTATCAGAAATTCATAACGAAGAAGGTGTTACTCACAGAAGCATCTTCGCTGCTGCACAGACTACACATGGTGCATGTAAGAGCTGTACCAGACCCACTCCAGCACTGTATCCAACAAGTGGTTTCTGTGTGGGGCTGGAGGCCACACAGACCAAAGAGCTGTACAAGAGTCAGGATCACAGAGCCACAAGGCCACATCTTCCATGCTGTTCCTGTGTGATGGTTGGCGTACCAGTGTGCAACTGAAGCTGGGATTCTGGCTCCTAGCAACAGGAGAGAAACGGCTACTGCGGCACCCAAACTGGCCCATAGGGCCTCCGACAAGGATGTCTGCACGGAGTCCTCCTAATGAGCCCTAAGGGGCGCAGAAACACAGAAACAGAGCCTGATGCTCATGGTTAAAAGTGTTTCTAACTTTTTGGAGGTCACGATCCACTGGAAAACAGAGGAATTTAGACCTAATATTTAAAGGTTTTTTTTTCCAGTTTCTGTACTCTTCTACAAGCAGTCTGTATCTTTAAAAAACATCTAGAAAACATGTCCGTGCCCAAATGATTACCTCTGGGCAGAGTCTTGGCAGCTGGAGGCCAAAACCAGATGGGAGGAGAAATAAAAAAAAAAAAGCAGGTCTGAGTGGGAGAAGGGCGTTGGGTTTATTCAGACTTGTGGCAATACAAGTCTTTAAGTGCTTTCAGTTCCTCGATGAGGGTTTTATTCTGGTTCTCCAGCACAGCGACACGGTTCTCCAGACACTTGACATACTCTTTCTTCTTCCTGCGACACTCGCGTGCTGCTTCCCTGTGCCAGAGGAAGGTATGACAGTTAGTAACTGCACCCACTGCAATTTTCTAAAGCTGAAATGGTGCCAAAGCATGAAGAGGCCTGCATTACATGAAAACAACTGAGGTAGCATTCGTTCATGCCCAAATGGTCATATGTACTGCGTGGAAATAATAAAGTAAATAACTTTATTAACTTAAAAAGGACAATACCTAATTGCGTAGTAAATAGGTGTTCTGATAGTGACACAGGAAACCAAGAACATTTGGATAATAGCTAGGTCTTCTTGTCATTAGAAATATACATTGCTACCTCATATGTGTCAACAGTGATAACTTCTTCCTGTCCTTACTGATTCCACGAGTTTTATGACATTTCTTTCCAAGTCTCATACCATTTAAAAGTTAACTGATCATGTTGGAATATACATTAGTGTTGTTTTTTACATGCAAAAACTAAAATATATCTCACAGGACAGACCCCAGAAGGAAAATCTTGTTGATCCTAATAAAACGTTGTACTGTTTAAAGTAAATTTTGTAACCAGAAACAAGATTCAATAGAAGTTAGTACAGTATTAGTTCAGTATGGTGGCTCTCATCAGCAGGAGGGATGAATCAGCCTATAGAAAGGAGGTACAATGAGTAACGTGCTGGTGTTGAGCCAACAACCTGTCTCTGAACATGGATAAAACAAAAGAGATGGTTGTGGACTTTAGAAAAGTGCAGAGTGGCAATTCTCTACTGATCATCGATGGCTTCCCTGTGGAGGTTGTAAAGAACACCAAATTCCTCTGTGTCCACCAGGCAGAGAACCTCTGCTGGTCCCTCGATACCAGTTCCATTGTAAAGAAGGCTCAGGAAAGCTCTTTTCCTTCTACCCATCCTCACTACATACAGAGGGACTACCGAAAGCATCCTGTGCAGATGCTTCACTGCCTAGTTTGGAAATTGCATCGCATTGAATCGCAAGAACCTACAGTGGGTAGTGAGGACAGCTTAGAAGATCATCGGAGTCTCTTTTCCCACTATCAAGCAGATTTACACACGCTGCACCCACAAGGCCACCAGCATCGTGTGTGACCCCAAACACCTGTCACACAAACTGTTCAGTCTTCTGCCATCTGGTAAAAGGTACCAGAGCACCCGCACTAAACCTACATCTGTAACAAAATGTTTTAATATTAAGTAAATTCCAAAATGTTAAATTTCTATGCCTTGATTTTAATGAAGATTTAAAATGTGTGATTTTAGATCATCCAACCCTGCTGTTACACTTTAAATAAAATTTATATATTTTTTACATTCATATACTTTTTTGCTCTTACGTTCTCTCTCACTTATGTCAGTGTATTTTCGTGTGTGTGTGTGTGTGTGTGTGTGTGTGTGAGAGAGAGAGAAGTAATTACATCAGTACTTAATCAAGTACGATAAATACATTTAGTGTGAATTTCTAAACACACAGCAAAAGCTTAACCAGCAAGGCAGGTACAATGATCTGTAATGACATACCCCTTCGTGTTGTGTAATGCTTCAGGGTTCATGATATTTGTTGTTTTCATGCTGGGATGGCTTTACTTTGGCTTTCACATAGTGGTGGGCAGTACGATGATATTTTATGAAGACGACTTCCTGTTGTGTCTATGATACACGTTTGTGAGTTATTGCAAGAATCACAGAACAACTCTTTAAAGGTGTTTTTTCAGTTTTTGTACTCTTCTACAGACAGTCTGTATCTTTTAAAAAAACATATTACCTCCGGGCAGTCATTATAACTATGGAACCAAGCGGCAAGCCCCTGTCTCGTGATAACTGCGTGCTCGAAGGTTAAAAAGCAAGACAGCCTGTTTCTGGCATGTCCACACCCACCTGTTTTTCATGAGCCGGACCTCTCTTTTGCGTGTGGCCTCCTCAGCTGCCCCCTGGGTGGGCAGAGCAGGGGAGGATGCCATGACTACCCCAGGGGTGATAGTACTGGCAGGGGCGGTACGGATCTGATAGGCCTGAACATCGCCGGATGCAGCTAGAACAGCAGGTAAGGTAGCATGTGAAGGAATGTTCACCTACATGAAATTTGTAACATAATATGTACTGTACAAGCTATTTAAGAGAATATATGAGCCAAAACATCTTCAATGCTTTCAATGGAAAACAATGGGCCTCACTTACAAAAATTTCTTGTCATAAATTAAAAACTCATGCCAGTTCTTTCTAATTAGCATAGGTAAACTGCAGGGCGGTATGCACTCCAGGGTTATTAACATATACAAAAACTATCATGAAAATGAAAATACACATTAAAGTCTAACTCTAAATAAAAACAGCTTGCAAAATACTAAAATATAACTAAAACTATAACTTAGGACAAAACAGTACATTTCATAAAGACATTCATTTTTATTTTTTCATCTTGCCTCATAAAAATTGAGCTTTTCAAATGCAAAATGACAAAATGTTAACTGGCCAGAGGATGTTTCTAAGTGTTCTATTCTAACTTTCTTAGTTTCCCACTCCTCAGCCTTCACACTGGGATTACAAAAAGGCTAAGCTTCTTGGTACAAAACTGCATTTAAACAATTATTTCAGTGATTCACACTCACTCCCACATTTTTCAATGGGAACTGGAATATACTATTGCAGTGCTTGTCCTTGTTTTTGACCAATATTAATTAAACCAGTGTTTAAATAAATTTCAGTGCAGAAAGCCTGTATTTTAGGTCAGCTCTCTTTTAGAAGGGTAACCAAAAGTCACCATAGCTAAAACTAAAATAAACTAAAACTAATCACTTCAGTGAAATAAAAATAAAACTTTAACTGTTAATACTCTTCTAAATGTACTAAAACTAAAATGGAAATCTGACATGCTAAATTAGAAGCAATTGCTAATTAAAACAGAACTATAATAACCCTGATGGGCACCCAGATCCTGTTCAATTACCCAACATCTAATGTCAGATGAGGTCCTGGACAGCCAAGTTAGAATGTCTCAGTCCTTACACAGTTAGCATCAGTACTGGTGACAACCTCAGACACACTTAAAGACATTTCTACAAATAAAAAAAACAAATAAAGATATGCTTTGAAACCTGTTTGATTTCTTTTTAAGTGATCCATTTCTTTCTGGTGATTAATCACAATATATAATCACACTGTAAAAATCTAATTAAAGTCTTTACAAATTACAGAATTAATTGCTGCTGAATTTGGACAAGATTATATACTTATTCAATTCTGCTTCGTAAAATAAGGGAAATAAAAATATTATAAATGATAAAAGTATTATTGTAATTTGCATCTTATAATATTGTAGATTATATAATATTATAGTATTTAAATTAATGAAAAGGCAATAACCAATTATTTTGTACTAACCTCTCAATACTCAAATGTGCATAAGTATGCTCCTGAGTGTGCCTAGATTCTTTTCACACGCAAGATCAAATCCCAAAAAAGATATTGGGGAAAATCAAACTCTTTGTGGGGAAAAAAAAAGCAGGCTTTAAGAAGAAATTGCTTCTTAAAAACGGTTAGTAAACGAGGCCCATTGTGAGTGAAGGTGTCAGACATATTATGCTCCTTTTTATTCTGTGTCAGCTGATCATGTGGCCTTCTTACCTTGAACCACTACCTGGTTGCTAGGCACCAGGATCTGCTGCCCATCAGTGGTTTGGGCATACTGCAGGATGGTGGTGCCTGGCTGGGCAGCAGCTGCATTGGTCATGGTCAGGGTCTGCAGCCCCTGCACACCATCTGTGCCATTGTTAGCCAGCTGGATCGCACCTCCCTGGGTAATGGCAACTGGATAGGACATGAGAGGAGGTGTCGTACACATCAACAGAGGACTACACTGGAGACAGGAGATTGAATAATACCCCAGTCACCACGGACATTACTTTGAACTAGTTAACCCACACTTGCATTGTAAATGGTATAAAGAGATGCAGTGCAGTGTTCCCTGATCCATTGTAAAGAAAAAGCTCTCAGCGTGAAGATTTCAGCAATAGATTTTCCAAGTACATGCAATCGATCCCAGAAAAAACAATTACATGCACTGAACAACAACTGGTACAGCACATTAGTTTTGGTAAATAATTAAAAGTCTATTCATATTCACATTATTATTATGATGTCTAGTTTTTCCTAACAAGACCTTTGTAATTTTCTTTCACTTTCAATTACATTGCAGCTGAAAAATTAAGACTTCTTTAAAAACATACATTCACGCTTGCCTATTCATTTGCTAAGAATGACATACTGTACTGGCCGCTGCTGGTCTGGTAAATAGGTGTAGGGACGGTAACAGTAGTGATTGCAGGTGCAGCATCTTCCTCTGATTTCTCTTCCTCTATCCGCGGGACCCCGGGGGCATCTGATGACAGGTCATTGAGGATCTTTCTGTGGAGTTGTGAACTGAGGGTCAGTGAGTGCGAGATCTCTGCAGGGCCTAGCAAGCCTCCAACTTTCCACAAATACACACTCCATAAACACGTGACACTGACTCCCTTATCTACTTAGTGAGAGAGAGTGCAGCAAACTTCCAGTAAGGGCATGGACTGTACCCAGAGTAGCCAGCTCTGTGTTTTTTACCATGTCTGACATGCAAATATTTAGTGGAGAACAGAAGGGAAAGGACAGGCACCGGTATGAGGGCCGCCTGGACAGGATCTCTCTGCGCTTCTGGGAGTCTGTCACACTGTCCACTGACTCCTGGGAGTCCTCGCTCTCGGCTATGGTGGAGATCTGTAAGGCAGAGTCATTGGACATCACCTCCACATTAAATCAGGGTTGACCACTTACTACACTTTCTGTTTATTCCTACAAAAACTGGACACAAAACATTCTTTAAAACTTTGTCAGTTCATCGTTGGTAAAGCAATGCAGTGCAAACAGATGAAAAGTTGTTAAAATTTCCCCTCCACTGGCAAAAGGTGTGGTAAGCGAGGTCACGCACCTGCACAGTCTGCACCTGTGGAGACTGGATCACAGAGGGCTGGGCAGCCTGGATAACCCCATGCACCTGCACGGTCTGCCCATTAGGCAGCTGGACCAGGGTGACAGTGGGACCGCTGGCAGTCCCATGTCCAGCAGCCATGGACACCTTCGCACAGACACACATGTTAAGTCTCACGACACGGACAAACGGCAGTGCCTGGAAACCTAGCTGCTTCCTGAACCAGATGTGTATGGTGCTGCCACAACCCATGTCATCTGAGTGTACTGAGCACAGTGTGCTGTGCATTTAAGTCAGAGCACTCCTTGTTGTCCTATTAAGAGTTTTATAAACGTATCGCTATACTTGGACAAGATATAGCTGGTCTTCAAGAGTAATACATTTCAGCTACCAGCAATTAACAGATGTGCATTACACAATTTTTTAAAATGCAGCTCATTAGGTCATAGCAAAGCACGTGTTTTACCTGTGCCAGCGTGGCAATCTGGGCCTGGGTGATCTGCTGGCTGTCTGTCTCTGAAACAGCAGCTTCACCGCCCTGCTGTGCCTCTGTGCCCGATTCCATGGTCATTTAGTTAGCTGGAGACACAGGAGGAGCACGATCAGTTGTAATGCACCTGTTAAACATCCACCATGTGACACTTTATGCACAGCATTCTGAAACACATCAACTTCAGTGTGTTCTAAATGTATCAAAGAATTTTTTTATTAGCGTGCAATGTTAAGTGACATTTTAAAAATAGACATCTTTAATTGGATGTATTTTTCCTTATTTATTGTATGAACATTCATCAAGATGTGAACAAATGTTTAACTATGAACACACCTTGACTTTCAAAGATCTTTCTAAAATAGCAATGAACTGGATTCACTTGCTACCTACACTTTCACAATGTTTTCAAGATAACATTTACTGCTATGACTGTACCATGAACTAGTGCTAAATAATGAGCCACATAAACGACAATTGTCACTGCACCATTGGGTTGTTTTGCTCCGAGTTCCATTTCAATTTATTGATTGTATAAAATTCTGCATAAAATCAAGGTAATTGACCTCAGTTTTCTGCCCTACAACAAAACAGGTGGGCTTATGTAGCCAACAGAAATCTGATCTCCTTTGCCATTATAGCCCTGGCAAAAACAGGCTACATCTACATAATCTACTACTGTACTACTTCACAGGAAACTGGGATATCCAGTCACTACAAACACATACAAGGAAACTGAGAAACTGTAAGGAACTTGTGTGACATATGATTGAATTCACAGAAAGGTAAGATTCAGTTCCTGCAAGAATGCAGTGTGCACTTAAAGACATGCAGAGCACTGTATCTGATGTGAAAGTGTGAAAGGACAAACAAAACTAGAAAACTGCTGAACTATAACAGCTTTCTGAGGATATTGATGGTGACCTGATTCTCTAGCAGGCAAGGAAAATGCTTTAAGTGTGCCCATGCATGCATACATGCACACTCACTCACTCTCTCTCACACACACACACACAGTCCAGATCTAGGAGATTAGCAGTTTAACCCTTGCAATGCCAAGGGGATACTTCTTGTCATGGTGTGAAGCTGTGTACTGTATATGAAATGCACTGGCAGGAGGATGCCTTTCTGTATAAAGGGCACAGAGAGCTCACTTCTGCGCCTTGGGTCTGGCCTATGGTTGCAGCAGCAACGCAAGACCTACACTGGGCTGCTTGCTCCAGGCCATTTTGCAGACTCAGCAACACCCTCTGAAACATCTCACACCTCATCAACAGGCTGGAGAAAGACAAGCCCACAAAGTTCTTCATGTCTGTGCATGCTCTCCACTCCTCATATTCTGCCTGTCTCTAAAGAGTAAAGTACTCCCCTTTATGCTACCAACCATCATTGATTGTTAAATACTCTGACGACTGACTGCACACATCTGTTCTTACCAGTGATTCTACATAAACAAAATCATTAAATAAATGACAACGGTTCCATTTATGTAGGCCTGAGTTTATTTTCTTCATTTTGTTCCTCTCAGAGAGCTGGTGAGCATCGTGTCTGCAAATTTACTTTAGAGAGCATTTGCTTTGTCTGATTTGATATAACAAGGCTCAGATCTGCAAAGGGTACTTCAGCACAAACAGAACAGATTTTAATGACTTTGACTTTTATTGACTGGGAAATGAGGCCATTAACCATATAAAGAGTAATATCTGCTGTCTGAGCACATTTTAACTGTTTACACTTCCGAAATGTTTGGCAGTGCTGCAGCGGTTTCATGAACACAGGGTGTCTAATGTTAACTAAAAACTGTATCTAGACAAGCATCATACTATCACTAACGTTCCTCAATAACAGAGTGTTTACCACTACAGCATTTTGTATATATTTCCAAAATAAGTCGAATTAAGCTTTAATTGCACTCGATCACCTTTTTGACCAGAACCCAAGACCCATACCGCCAGAAACGAATCTGTAAAACGCAGTGCTTTTCACTCCACCCTACAACGTTATATACTTTATGTAGAACAGCTTGCCATGGAGAACACGAGTGATTTTTCTGGAACAATAATGATTAATACACCCTTATTAACACAGCTTTTCCCCATTATGTCAAACTTGCACACCAAGACAGCCGGATCTCCGTGAAACAAATTTTGCTCAGGATCAGTAGCCACTCATTTTATTCCCAAATGAATATATAAATTCAGTTTAACGTGCTTAACGATGAGGATTAGCTACTGCCTAAAACCAAAGCTAAACTCCAGTGTAAAACCGCAGGTTTTCGGTCGCTTTTCGCCTCATGTCTTACCTGGGTACCCAATAAATGTGCAACACAGCGGTTTTTGTTCCTAAGAAGCTGAAGTGGAGCGATTCCGTGCTGCAGGACTAAACAGCCAAGCCCCACATGCCTGTCAGGTCTGCGATCGTAACGGTGAGACAAATGCAAATTCAGTCTCATTTATTTTTGGCAACCTCCCACTGCAGGTATAACATGAAAACGGACAGCACTGCTAGCTAAAACAGGCTCTCAGTCTGAAGAGTTTTAACGGGCAGCAGAGACACGCTGCGTTTCCCTTCAGCCTACCCCTCTCTGGATCACTTCTCCGCCGCAGACTGCCCTCCTTCTTTGCCTGCCTAACCGCCTCCAACAAGCCCGCCGCCATGATCTCTTTGTTTCCTCTGGGCAGATCCTAGCAGTACTCGAAACCTCGCCGGGACATACTGTGTCACCCTCCCCCCCGGACACTTCTCTTCTCTTACCGATACAGACTCTCCCTGTCACTCCCGAGCCCTCGGAGCTCCACTTTTATTCGGGCCGACACGTAAGAGACCGCGTCAGGCTACACCTCCGTCGCGTCACCGAGAACAACAACGCGGAGAAACGAGAGAGACGAAACTCAGCTTAACGACAACGACGAGAACTACCGAGTGTGCGGCGAAAGACACCGAATACTGGCGGAAAGACCCGAACATGGCCGTAAATGTGACGTAAACGCACGGAAACATTCGCTACATTTTAGACACGGTCTCTCGAGTGTTTATGTGTATGTCTTGAAAAATATGCTTTGTCAAAGGTTTAGTTAGGTAGGACAAAATTCTGTGTTAACTACTAATCATTCAGGTATAATTAGTGTTAATTGTAATTAGGTCTAGTGTTTATGCTTCAAACGTTTATGGTTAGTTTTATTTGAAAAATCAGAAATGTACGAAGTGAACCGGACACACGACATGCTAATACCATGTAAGAGATCGTCTCTGTAAAATTTCGTCTTTCTAGAATTAATTTAAAATATTGTATAGCACGAGCCTTGCACGCAACTTAGTGTCTCTTTAAATAAACGTCTCTTTTCTTACACATTACAAAATACAGTCACCGTGTTCTTAAGCATAAAGTAACAACTATTAAGATTTACTAATGAGGTTCATGGGGTTGTAGGTGTCGCAGCGGTTAATGCCGCTACGGTAGGAGCTCTGGGTTGTCACGATCCTCTGGTCTGAACCTCGCCAAGTCGGTCTGCTCATACGAGCGAAACGTGTCCCTCGAATTTGGTTTGCAATAGAAACTGTAACAGAAGCTTTGCTCTTAGCTTGGAATGTCCAAGTGAACTTTTTAGTAGTAAATTCGCAAACCCTGTATAATGTTGTGATTGGATTTTACAACGAGCTTTAGGCACCTGTGACAGGTCCGCGCCTGCAACCTGCAGCTCTCCCACCCCTCTGCAGTAGCATTCCCTGTTATGGGAGAGGGACCAAAAATGGCTGTTTTGGGCTTTTATGAAAGGTTGAAGACCCCTGCCCTAGGGTGCCTGGGATAGGCTCAAGGCTGCCTGCAACCCTGAACAGAATACATTTATTCATTTAGCAGGAGCCGTTGTCCAAAGCGACTTACAAATGAGTGAGAGTACACGTGCGTGGTTAAAAACGAGGTCAGACATTATCTGAGAATCCACCTAACAGTAAGTACTGTCCTATAGTCAAAAGTGCACAAGATTCAGGTAAGCAAGGTAGAGTCCAAATCAACTAAAAATGGGAAGAAGTTAAATTAGCAATGCCACAATGGATAAATAAGTGGATGAATGTATGGATGTTATGATTTTATAGACCACTGTTACTGCAGACAAAGTCTGGGCATTGTTAGTCTATGTGAAAAGTATACATGTTCAATAGAAAATGTACATTTATCCATGACAGTATATTTATCACACAATAATAATGGTAAGTTGTTGGGGGGGGGGGGTGTTAGTTTTAAATGTGTGTGAATTGGTTTCACTTTAAACCCTTGTCTGTTTAATATTATGTGACCAGTTAACAATTCAATTCAATTCAATTTATTTTTATATAGCGCCTTTCGCAACAACATGCCTCAAAGCGCTTTACAGAGAAAGT
>JABJVR010004912.1:40170-51172 GCA_025773905.1 Chitala chitala | reverse complement strand
ATTTTTGTGTTTTCTGTTTAACTGTTGGCGGCTGGCCACGTTTTGATTTTTAATATTAAACCCCCCCCCCCCCACACACACACACACACACACACACACACACACACACAGACACACACTTACTCTTGCTTTACCCTCCCCACCCCTAATAACAGCACAAGTCCTGTGCTTCCCCAGCTAACCTACACTCAGTTCAGCCACCCCCCCCCACCTGTGCATTCCTTACTATGTTCCTGAGGTTATTAATCATGACCCCCCTCCCCCATAGCCACTGACAGCAGAGACAGTGCGAGACATGGACACATACCTTGTTCATCTCAGCACGTGGCTGTCATTGTGTGCTGATTGCCGGTGTTCCGTGCCCTGTGTCAGCTTCTCTCATAGCAGGTCCATTGACCCCTCTTGTACTTTAGGCTGGGGTCTTCGTTCCCTTTAACATGTCCTCATGGACGACACATATTCAAAGTGTACAAGACAGGTGGAACCAATAAGCTTCAGCAAAGAAGTCACAAATTTTGTCATCAGAACCACTGATTTACCCATAACTAGACCTGGATGCTTGTCTTGAGTTTTTCAGCAGCAGCAAATTCAGTGTCTTTAACCACAATGATCTCTGCACCTTCCTGTCCCCTGACTCAATAGTATAGCCATTCAGCACACAGCTCTTCGATCAATCTTTTTCCACTTTATTGGCAGGACTGGCTCATAGCTCTTGAATTTCAATCAATAATCACTTACTCCATGTAGCTACTTAAAAAATATTCATTTATGCTATAGCAGCAGTAGCTCTTATCCAGTTTGAATTTGTTCACTGGTAGCAACAGCCTTGAACCACTCTGATGCAGCCTGTTTTTTAATGTAAGAATCTATGTGATTAAGTGCTCATTCATTTTGTCTGGCCTCTTTGGGTATTTTCGCAGAATTTTATCCAGAGCCAGCCAGTATAAATCAAGCACCTCTGCTTTCAAAATGGTACAGGAATGTTTGTTCCTCAGTCTAGTGAAAAATAACAAAAGAGGTATTAAATATTCTACCAGTCCTCACTAATGAAAACAGAAAAAAAATCTAGTGCACTCAGATGAAAAGACACTCATCTTGCTTTACTTATCATTTTCTCTAGTTGACAGAACCAGTTGTGAGCATGGTGATTTATCGTTTTCTATGGAGAGGAGGCAAACACAAGAAGGAAAGTCTGCGTTTTCTAAAAATGGCCACCATAGTTTTGCACCTGGGGGTTTTGTTTTTTTGTTTGTTTGTTTGTTTGTTTGTTTGTTTTCTTGCAGCTCTTCTACTCAGCGCCATTCATCAGGGCCCGACATGAGGATGGAGTCCCCGTGACCTTCTCTGTTTATGGCAAAGGCAAATACACCTGAAACTTGCTTAATTGTTCCTTCTTTTGGATACCTTCCACTCCCCAGTTAAATCTCTTGCAGTATTACCCCCCTATCCAACACTCCCATTGCTTCTTTACTAGGCACTCTAGATTATAGTTCTGGATTGACATTAATTACCAAATGATTTAGATGACACCCGATATCCGGTGTGCCTTGCACACCCGACCATAGTACCCTGGATTTTCTCTGGAGTGCTTTGTGCTAAGCGTCTTTTCCAGGGACTGCAAGGAAACACTCTCCCCCACAGTGGCCAATGTGAAGATGTTCACATGGCTGCACATGACAGGTAATCTGTCATGTGAGAGCCCCTTCCTGTTGTACACTGTTGAGTGATGACTGGTCCTTTCCATTCACTGAATCACGCCAGATAGTGGAGATAATGACTTATATTTTTAGGTACGTGTGTAGGTAGACATCGTCTCAGAAAAGGTTAAGCATTTCGAAAACCTTTACAAACTTCTGCAGAATACAAATGCATTTTCACACTATATGCCATCCTTCAGTACCCTGTTGTTTTGCATTGAAGCTATTAATATATTTAATGTCAATTTGAGTTTAACAGGTCCCTCACCCAACGTCCTACTTGACCTTTGTGCTGGTGCTTCTGGTGAGATGTTTTGTATTACAGAGGCCAGTGAAGGTGCCATAAAGACAGTGAAGCCGCACAATCTGCTTTGGTGCCTGGATTCCAGTCCCAGCTGTATCCTGATCTTAGATTTCTCCTTTTAAGGTGGATCTTCACATTAGGAAATTCCTGCTATTTCCCAGGCTCAAGAAGCTGTAGGCTGCCAGGCAGGGTGCATGCCATTCATCATTCCCATGGCGACAGTCCTTCTGTTGAACAGCTGGGCAATCGGACGCCTGTCACACCTTCAGTCGGCCCTGGCCTCTTTTGTCCCCTCCTGCCACCCCTCATGACCAGATAAGATTATCTCTGACAGCCTCAGTTTAGATTGAACAGCCTGCATCTGGCCATGAAGGAGCACACAGCCTTTGTGTATCATTTTATTTACAGTTTTAAAATGTTATTTTTATTTTATTTCTCACATTTTTTTTTTTTTGCAAAATCCTTATCCTCTCCCCAACACCACCTTTTGAAAGAGGAATGGATTTTTAAGACCTATGCCATTTCCTCAAAGAGAGGACCCAGCTGACCACAAGCAAGTTTATCAACTGCTGAAACTAGGAGAGCCACATCCCAGTTAACTCTCAGCTCCTGGGCCTCAGAAGACAGCCTCAGCTCTGGAGGGGAGGAAGACGATGATGCACAGCGTGCGCTTAAGCGTGTCTGTTACAAGCCTCCGACATCAGTGACCATCTGTGGTCCTCAGGGTTGATGTCCTGGACCTAATCCACTACCCGACTGCCAACAAGAGAGACCGCCTGGGCACCCAGGTGAGGAAATACATCTGTGTTGTTCCAGGTACTATGAGACAATGTTGTGTTTATACAGTTGAGCTGGAGGCAGAAATCTGAACACTGTCCAGTAATTCACCATACATTCATTTTTCATTTCTTCTGTGTTAAAGGCCACCATCTAATACAATGCAGAAATGTAAAAACCCTGTTGCTGTGGAGTATAGTTTTGCACTAGACAACACCACTGAGCTTGTTTCACCAATCTCTGTGTGCATCTAGACTTTAAGATCAGGGTCTGATAGCACGCCAGGTTGAATTGAGCCATTTCTACTTACACCTAAACTGTTTAAAAAAAAAAAAAACTTTCAATTCAATTCCAGAACATCAGGTTCTGTGTTCTGTCCCTATATCCTCTTTAGTTCTTTATATGCCTTATGATTTATTGTTTATAATGTGATTTACAAGTGGAAATAACAGAATGATTGTACCTCCATCCATCCATTCGCCCATTCGCTATACCGCTGTATCCAGTTGAGAGTTGCGGGAAGCCTGGAGCCTATCCCAGGGAGCAGAGGGGGCAGGGCAGGGGATACCCTGGACAGGGCACACCTCAATCCACTGAAGTAAAAATATTCTGTAACCCATAGGGCTGTAGTCTTCATTGTGTGCAGTTTGGAAGGAGAGCTGAGGAAAGTTAACTTGGTGAGAGGAGCAAAGAGCACGTCTTCACGCACCAACCTCCCTGAATTCTGGATCTGACTGTCCTTTCCGGTTGGCTGGCAACATCTAGGGACAGGAAGGGGCAGAAGAGACCCGAAGGCCGCCGGCAGTATTTATTCAGGATTATAATTAATAAGATTAATAAGAATGGATGTGCTTTTTACCACCATCCTCTCACACAGTTTCAATTTTTAATGCTATTCACAGGTTTCGAAAGCAAGCTTTTAAATCTTCTGCAGCTTCTGTGGCGATAAGCCGCCGCACTGCTCTGCAAACAGCTCACCTCTCACGTGAACTGTAAAAAATAAAAAAAAACACCCTTGTGCCGCACAGAAGACGACACGCGTCTGCGCGCTAAGCCCGCAGCTTTTGTCGTGTCTTCCATTTACTCATGAGAACTAAGCGGCGAAGAAGACCGTTTTTTTTTTTTTTTTTTGTTTTTCCAGTTTCTTATTCAAAGTTGTTTATTTTATGACACCCGACTGAAGGCTCCCCTCAGGCAGGCTTCTGAAAAAGCGGCAGAGGAGAAGAGTCGGCGCTGACGAGGCACTCGGCACGCTGGCGACGGGGGCACAGAAGGTCGCCGGGTTGAAATCTCGGAAGGGGGTGTGCTCATGCACCCTTGAGTCGGTGACACGGCTCTTAAGCTGTGATCAGCAGGAGACCTTTATCATACATTTTTATTATTCTAGTGCTTAAGAGTCATTCCAGTAATATTAATAATGTGGACAGATTTTTGTTAAATTCCTCAAATTCGTTTAGTCTGACCTTTTAACAAATGGAATCATTCTTGACTAATGTGACTGAGGAAAGGCCGCACTGCATAACATGATTTTGCCATTTGTGTGCCTTTTTATGGCATATGCTATTTTAAATTTACCAATTCTACTCCCTCATGATGCTACTTGCCTGGACTCTCGTTGTGTTTCCGGGCCTTTGAAGAGGGCCAGAGGGTTTGGGCTGACTGCGAAGAGTTTTTATTAGCAAAGACCAGGCTATGTAGCCGTTAAACATAGAGGAAAAAAATGAAAGATCCTTGTACCCCCATGGGCAGCGAGCTGACTTTGCAGTGAAAGCACTTATAAACACACAGTGATACATCAGCTGGGATGCTTTATTCAGTCCAAAACACAGTGCTGCTTCAATGCTGCTGTACCAAGTAAAAAAAAAGATAATCCTCAGAATATACAAGATTGGGAGATCAGAGCTTTTTAAATATATTTTCATTTGTCATATTTTTTATCTTTCAAAATTATCTCCAGTTAAACAGTGTTTTGTAGCAAGTTTAACCAAAACATATCAAACATATCTTTGTTATATTTATATACAGTTGTACCCCCGTATCCACGGGTATTACGTTCGAGCTCTACCACATTTGGCTGGAACCACGGCTAAGAGCATACGCCTTGTAAAAACCCCGCCCATATTTCCTTTATGTTTTTGTTCCTGGGCTTCTCTTTGAACTCTCGCGGTACTGACTGAGTTGGAGAATGCCAGTTGTTCTACAGGAACACCAATCACTGGGCCTGAAGAACCAATAAAGAGCCAAGACACTGACAAGAAGTCTCCGGTTCAGAAATAAAAAAGAGTATAATATCAACATTCTGGAAGACGTGTTTTTGGGTTGTAATTAGTCACCTGTTAATATAGCTTCATCACTTTTTCACTACCAAAATTCATCCTCATTATTGTCTACTCCCACAACCACTCTGTCCTGTCCCCATCGGCTTCCACCGTTACCAAAACAGAAGATGAATCAGTACTGGCGTTGCTCGGTGTGCCCTCTTCATCTTGTTTATGTTTGCCTATACAGTACACACTTGATGGCATGCAGTTTAAAAGTTGTGAACCATGTATTTAAAAAAATTTTTTTTTTCATTTTTTTTTCCCTCCACTGTTGACCGTGGTTAATTGGATCAGCGGATACCGGATCAGCGGATATGGGAGGCTACTGTATATACATATACATTTTCACAGTGTACTTCAGCACGGCCACTAGGGGGCACTCGTGTAAGACCTGAATCAGCACGTGGTGCACCTCCGGCCTGTAGCGGTGGCACCGACACCCGTGTGAGATAATTAATTACTTTACTGTGACAACGTGCCAATCAAATTAGACCCAGACCAACAACAAAATGGCAATTTGTTCTGCTCTGCTGAGCAGTAACACACCAGTCAAAATTAAAAGCCGTGACCAATATATCAAATGACTATGAATGGGAGATGCAGCAAAATGCCTGTCTGTACAACAAAAACTCAGACGGGTTAGAAATCCCTCAAAGGTTCCTGATCAGTCTGAGCAACTGAATATATAATAGAAGGCTAAAAAATCCAGATAGATTTGGATGTATGATGACAAACTAAACAATAAGAGTGGGAAGTGACAGAAATGGAAAAAACACACAGTGAAATGTCCAAAAACACACTGTCTGTACAACAAATTGCTCCTCTTATGCATTGCAGCAGAATGGTTGTGCTGCTGACTCACTGCCATCAGAAAGGATGTTGTGTTTTACTTCCGGGTCACTGGATTTGGCTGTCGGTTCATTTGAGCCTCAGGGACATAGTGTGACTTGGCCAAGAGGTAAATGCACTGCTTAATTCTCAATTTCTTGGTCACTTTTTCTTCCTTAACATATTCAAGGCTCATAGATTCCACTGTAGTTTTCTGACTTCATCCACTTAAGGCTGGTGAATGTTTAGTGAAATCACTCAGGTTAGGGTCCTTTTGGGTTAACAGTGCTTACCAGGTCTTGATCCTGTTGATCATGATTCCAGTGTTGCATGTTCTGCTGCCAGGGAGTTGACTGGTGTAGATTGTCCTCTACTGACCAGCTCTGACACGCTCAGCGTGATGGATGCTGAAAACTGGAGCTTCAGCATTTCACGTACAACTCAGGCAAAAAATATTCTGGGGAAGAGGACGCTTCTGCAAGCCTTGTTATCAGCTCTTATTGGCATTAATATATAAATGTATATATATATTTAAAAAAAAAAGCTTTTTGTGTGCAATTAACTCCTATTAAGAGGCCATTTTGCATGACTTAATTATGTGGGCAGTTATTTACAACGTAATCCATGAAAGGTTATCTGTAGGTGACAGGGGAAGGGAAGAACAGGTCGCCGCGGGCAATGCTGCCCTGCTCATGAATATTAATGAGGCCTGAGACTGAGAGCCAATCATAGTGGTCCAATCAAAGAGGAAAAAAGGAACCAATAGGAATCCTTCTGAACCTCATAACCTATCTGACGCCAACTTGTTGGACCTTTTTCTTCCTCTCCAGGAAGGGGGGAGGGGCAAATAAACATCCAGATTATTTGCAGAATTTGTCCTGTTTCATGTGGTGTGTTGGTGACAGCACAGAGGAAACAAAACCTCTGGTAGTAAGTTGTTATTTCAGTCACAAAATGCACACTTTTATTACTGGAAAATGTCATCATACTTTGCCTCCAGTTTATTTTCTTAGTTTTTTTGTTTATACCCCTTGATTAATCTGTCCTGTTTTATTACACTGTGTCTGGAAGATGCACAGCTTGTAAATGCAGTTCATTATCAATGCCTGTGACAGCCAGTGATATAGACAGCTGATTTTCTTTGGCATTGTCGTCTTTAAGTGCACGTCTAAATACACACTTGTTGATTGGAGTACTTTATTACAGTATAAAAATTTTCATTTCATACTAGACAAATCACTGCGAGTGTTTGCGCCAACTCAAGCAGTGAATTTTCATGAGTCCCTCAATAAACTTTCAAAATATCAATATCAGAATTTATCATTATAATAGTGTGAATCTGTCAACATTATTTATTGTTTTGATGCAAAATAACGTTTACAAAATAATGTTTGCATGATTTGGTATTCATGGTGTCTACCCACTCCTGGGACATGGATGCCTTCTCATCAGTCACAAAAGCGTCTGTTAATTTTGTCTTCCTCACACCTGTTCACCTGTTGGTGCTGGTGGGGAGGGGGAGTGAGAGGTCTTCAGTCCTCCTTTCATTACGCGGTGGTTATCGCTTCCAAAGTCTCTAGGACAAAATGGGTGAAGAACTCTGATAGCCCAACATCCAGAAGAAGGAAGAGATTGAAATGCAGGTGCCAGGTGAGACAACGTTTAGCCCTCTATGGTCACAGTAAGGAAACAGTGGATATCTACAGAGCAAGCCATGCGTTTGGTGTATTCTTGTCTTTTTGGTTTGAGCCCCCTAAGGTCTGGTCACCAGGGACATCTGTAGCTGTGGTTTGTTGTTACTCTTATCTAATCGCTTTGCCAACAACTTAATCTCCTGGCGAGGAGTTAGTGTTTCCCTCCTGCACAGGTGTCAGTGTGGGGATTCGGGGATGGGGGTGGGGGGGCTGTGAGCCCATCACAACTCTAACCACTTAATCACTCTGTCATTTATTGCCCCATCTTACGATGGAAAAGAGAAACAGAGGGCCGTGTACCGGGAGTGTTTCTGCTGACCTCTGACCGTTCAGCATCAAAAGAAAAAAGAACATATATCTGCCGAGGTTTACCTACCCAGAACGAGAGACTGACAGGGAATCAGCGGGGTCAGACTGTCAATCAGAAGTCTCGTAAGGGACGTCTTCCGCCCTCCCTGTCAGTTGTGTTCAGAGCTGGACCATATGAATAATATATCCAGTGCCATTTTCTGTGGCAGTTTTGGAAGGAATGAAGGATCCAGGGTGCCAGTCACCAGCTGCACAGCGTGACAGGTCTTCATCCCTGGTTGTCATGGGGATCCTTGTTTATTTATTCATTCTTCAGTTTGTTTTTTTTTTTTTTTTGTTTAGCTTTTTGTTTAGTTTTATTATCTGGGTCTTTGTTCGGAGGAGCAAGCCTCTAGGGGAAGAGAGGGGAAAAAGTATGTTTAAAAAGTGTTCATTTTCTTGCAGAGCTCCCATGCAGCGTGATCGTCATGCTCTCCTGGATTAACCTCTTTCATGCCTCTTTATCCCTCTGTTCGGCGCACACCTGCCTGTGTACCCCTCAGCGTGTTTTCCTGTAACCTCAGACACACATTATACACCCATCCGTAACATTTATTTACCTTCATCCACTCTGTTAAACCTGCTCTGGATTATCGGGGAGCAGAGGGGTTGAGTTTAATGAACGAGTGAATGAATTCCTCACACAGATGTTTTGTAAAGTAACTGAGGGACTTGTGCAACATATTTTCTTCTTTCAAAACCATTTATGAGGTGGATCCAGGTCAGCGCTCACCACATACTATCTCACGGACAGACACCAGTGGGGATTGTGCATATTTGAGTGCCTTTCAGACAGTAACAGAAGTATTGTGTTTTTTGAGAGTGCTTTGCTGAAAACTCGTCAAACAGTTTTCTGGCATTGGGAAAAAAATGAATAAACATTGTGGCAAGGCCCTTTTAGCAAGAAGAAAACTGACACAAGACACTGCCCTTGAAATGAATGGGGCTACCAGCTCTCGGGGCCCTACTGAGCTGTGAGCAGTGTAATAAACGCTGAGAGCACCACCTAGTGGACACGGAAAGGAGAGCAGCTTCTCCTGCCGCTGCTGGGGAAATTCCCACAGCTCACTCGACCTTGACATATTTCCCAGGCAGTTGAAATCTCAAGGCTGGAAACTCACAGCTCTTCAGTTGTGCCTCAGCTGGCAAATGTACACAGCTTCACACGTGAACTCACTCGTGTGTCTGCATGCATGTGTGCTTGTCTGTCTCTCTGCTAGTTTATCCTTTAAAAGAAATTGCAAATTTTTATTAACTTTTATTGCCCTTCATTATGTTTCATTTTTTTTGTAACAGATTTAATATGGTAGTTTATGACAGTTTGTGAAACTATGGTCTGAAAATCTCTATTTGCATTCTGCTGTTGTAACATGGTTTGTGGCTGAACAGAAAAGCGCAGGATATTGTACATTTTGGTCTAGTGTAGTAGCTGCCAATTCAAATTCTGTATGTCTAAATGTGATAAAGTGGTCGAATAACGTCATAAGCACCAAGCAGCGTTTCATGTGGGCACAGGTGGAGAAAGGATGCTTTGCCATTGAAGCAACAGAGAAAGAAAATAAGAGGTCAACATGCAAACACAGTGTGTATCTGAAGCAGGCTCTAGTGCACGCTTTAAGACAATATGGTCACATTTAACAGCTGTCAGGCAGATTGAGAGGCTGTGACTCATCAGAGACATTAGGAAGTAAAAACAGCTACTAACAGTCTGTACAAATATCTGGCTCTCCTTTCCAAAAAAATTCCACGGTAGTGAGAGAAAAAAACACCACCCTGGGTATTTTTCTGTTTTATTTTTGCACCGTGAAAAACGTCCTTAAATTCCTGAGCGTCTGCCTTCTTTTCAATGAAACGTGACATTATTGCCATAACGGCAGCTATAATGAATCAGGGAGGGGCCAGGCATAAAAGTGTGATGCTGTGCATGGTGAAACAGGAGAAAACAAAATGACATTGCCACTTGTCATCCATTCGATTGACCGCTGACTGACTACACTGGCACAAGGTAAAAACACCGGGTAATAACGCTGTATCCCAGATACCTGCTGCCACCTACCTGTCTGAGACAAATGACAGTTTCTGTTTCAAGCCGGTGTCACTCAATCAAGGTGTCAGGCTCACGTTTCCTCTCTTGTTTTCCAGGATTTTGTCATGCAAATTGCACATTAGCAGCCGAATGGATCGACATGGTGACTTGTGTTTGAAAGATACACACAGCAATCACGATTAAAATGATGCATAGAGAAGACATGCTTCCTGATGTGGTGTTTTACCTGTCTAGATGTATATATCTAAACATGTCTTAATGCAGCTGAGCATATTTGAATTCAGCTGCATATACATATATTTATTAGTTTTGCTCATACTCAGATTGAGTGGAGAACCACTTTTTAGGAGATCCGAATATGTTCCTGATGTAGATGAATATTGTGACAAAATTACATTTCCTTTAATTTCTTTGAAATTCCTTTTCAAGCCTTTTCATGAAGATACATTTAAGAGTGCATTGTTCTGGTTGCAGAAAAAAGTCAGAAAACTAAAATTGGTTTAGAGGCTGATGAAGTTAATTCTGAATTGCCTGCAGTTTAGTCAGCCTGTTTGTGCTTTCTCTACGTGATGCTAAGGAAAACTAATTTTGAAGCATTTATCCCCAGCTGTTCCCAGACGCTGGAATTTGTTAACTCCAACATGGTAGAAAGGAGGACTCTGCAAAATGTTGTCAAACCTTCAGTTCCTTTTTACCCATCTGTGGTATCAGTGCTGAAACTTTAGAGTAAAGGGAATATTTACCATTATCAGAAAAAAAACACAGAAAAGTGTCATTTAAAAAATATGATGTCCTTGTAAAAGCCTGTCTGTCCTTAGCAAGGTCAGGTAGTTCTGTGTGGGTAGGTGTCTGTGTTGACATTTGCTGTTGGACGGTGAGCTTTGCAGACTGTGGCTGCCAGGCACCTGTAATGGTGTATTGTTTTCCAACTGGGGGGGCCCCCCCCCGGAGGGGTTTTTGATAATTAATTAAGATTGATGAAAGTA
>JABJVR010004912.1:26573-40160 GCA_025773905.1 Chitala chitala | reverse complement strand
TCTAATCGTCGATTCTTTACAAACTCCCTCCCCCCCCCCCTTTTTTTTTAGCATCTTATATCAGACGTTCTCATCGCTTTGTGCTTTTTATCCCATCTTGGCGGCAGAGCCGATCCTCTTATCAGCAGGATTGCTCTGCTGCCTGTTGTGCCCTGAACAATCAGGAGCCATATTATCATGGGGAATTGTGTTACCCTGCTCTGCCGAGAGGCTGAGAGAGATGAGGAGAGAGGGAGGGAGAGACAGACAGGGAGAAAAAGACAGGAGAGAGAAAGTAAGGTGGAGAGAGAGATGGAGACAAGGACAGGGACACAGACGGGGAGGGGGGAGACCAACTGGCTCAACTTTGATTCAAAACAAGGGAAAGAAGATATCCTGTTTTATGAAAACAGGAGAATGACTATAAGGTCGCTGCTTTGAAAAAGACTGCTCATTTGAAAAAGACTGCTTATTTGAAAAAGACTGCTCATGTGATCTCCGACATGCTGTTTTACTAGTGGGAAGAACAGAGCTGAAAAGCTAACAGAAAACTGTGCTAAGTGACAAAGAAATGTCTTCTCATTTAACCCCTGTGCACTGAAAGTGCATGCTGGGTGATATGTTTTTAATGGAAAGTGCCTTGCCCTGGGGGGGCTCGGTTTCCCCCACAGGTAGCTTCACATCTGCTGCAGACTCCCTAAAGCTGACTTCAAGTTGTGCTTCTCAGCTGCCATGCCAAGCACCTGGAGGTGTTCAAGTCATAACGTCATTCAGGCAAACTGACAACAGGAGGCCTATGGACAAGGTGCACTGCATTTTACATGGAGCGACACTGTAATGTGACATGCCCTGACATGCCATGCCATGCCATGCATTTCTGATTCATGTCTTAAAGGTTCAAGTCCACACAATGCTCATTTTATCTTGAGGCATGCCCACACTAATCTTCAGAGTGGAGACAGTGGCAGGGGTCAGCTGAGGGAAATGTCTGCATTTATTGGCTGTTACCACCCTGACCTCATGTTTCTGTGGTCTATGACCTGGGTGATTCGGATAGGGATCCAAATCTAAACCCTTCAAAATCCTGTATTTTGTAAAAGGCCTGTGTTCTTCCACTTCTATCATCCCATTCTGCAATTTTTTCTTATTTGTTCCAGTACCTGTCGTCTTTTCTAGATTATTCATTTACATTTTGCTGTATATTTAGTCATTTCGCAGATGCTTTTGTCCAAAGCATTTTTGGAAGAAACTTATTTGGTAGTTTAACATTATTCCTGTGTTCTTTGGTAGTTTAATGAGTGGCTCAATGGGTAGACCATCAGGCTGGGATGCAGAAGTCTGTGGGTTTGAATCCCAGCCACCAGCTGTGTCCCTGAGCAAGACACACAGCACTAGCTCATTGTAACACGCATATAAAATGTCGTAAGTAATTTTGGATATAAGCATCTGCTAAATGACTAGTTATTCCTATGTTAATTGGTAGTTCATGTAAATGTTATTCATTTGTTAAATTACTATACTTTTACATTCCACTTGTTTGATTCTGGTCACTGTGATCCAGGAGGTACACAGCAGCCTGTTTCAGTGTGACAAAATAACTGGACACCATGGCACCTTTTACACAGCAGTCACTAAGCAGCAGTGCTCACAGTGTGGCTTGTAGCCTTGCCTGTGTCAGTGATGGAACTACAGAAAAATAGATACTGTTTTTACAACAGGCTGTGGTTGTACAGACAGCATTTTTGTGATAAGGAGGAATCAGCCACCTGTTTTAAATGCTGATACTAAAATACTGTGTTATGGGTTAAGTTAGGCTAAGTTAGCATGTTGGTTAGGGGAGCACTTTACCTCTCAAAAATTTATACCTGATTGAAATCTATTACGTAACCTCTGTTATGATCTTAAGTTAATTTAAAATCTGCATATTTTAACATGGGAAGATGAGGAACAAAATATTTTGTGTTTCTAAATCTATGATTACATAAGCATGTCACTTGTACTTTAGCACTAACTTTGTTATCGGAAAAGTTCACAGTAGAGTTAGCACAACACACTGAATAATATCACCTGCACATGTTTCAGGGAATGTAGAGCTCTGTGAAGCTATGGCTGACTCATCTGTATGAAAGGGTAATGTGTACAGCTGCAGGCTATGCAAGTCACTTTCTGTAAGAGTCTGAAAAGCAGCTTAATCAAGTGACGCAGTCCCATCTGTAGAATGTGGATATTGGTCCTCTGGCTCCCCCTGGAGGTGATATGGAAGAGGACGCAGGTCACAGTGCGCTGTGTGGTACATATGACTGTAGGAGCTATGTTTGTTCTGGTGGTTATGGTCTGTGGGTCCTTTTCTCTCTTTGTGTGTAAGGACTACAGATCGAGTGACAACAGCTAAACAAACTATTCAAATATATTAAATGCTTGGTGGTGTGGTGGCAATTAGACCGTTGGTACACAGCAATAAGAGCAGTGTTACTTTAACACCAAGAGTGCTTATATAATTCCAACTATATTGAGAGGGTTTATATGGGTCCAGTTAGAACTAAATATATAAATATATTTATATATAAACTATATATAAATAATATATAAACTCTCAAGTGTCTCTGCAAAGTTTGCACATGTCATGCAGGGTTGTACAGGGTTAAATGTTTTATATATTTCTGGGAGTTTTTTTTTTTATTTATTAAAAAAACGATTAACTCTGATCTTCAACCTGGGTCATAACAGTACACTAGTCTTTGCAAGCATTCCATTTTACAGGATAATACATTTCTTAACACTGAAAAGACATAGTAATACTGAACACATAATCCATGTTTGGAAAGCTAGAAAAGAAAGGATTGTCCATCTGACCAATATTAAATGGAAAGCTGAGTGAAAATCCCCCCCCGGAGACCTTATTGTGGTGGTGGGGTTGTGGGCCTCTATGACCCTCAGTGCTATGCCATCATTTAGCTTTATGCTCCTGGGAGAGTTTCCCATAGTGAACTGGTCTGAGATGGGGGGGAGGGGGATACAAAAGAAGAACAACTGTCCCACCCCTGGAACCAGGCCCTGGGATTGAGTTCACAGGCGAGCACCTGATGGCCAAGCAGTCGACATAACCCAGGTGGACTCAGCCCAAAATGGTGATGTGGGGTCAGCGTGTGGGTTAACTATTTGCAGGATGAGGGATGAGGGTCAGGTGTGATGTCAGGAAGTGACATATTGTTCTGGCATGGATCAAGGCAGACAAGAACTCGGCAGTGGAAACTGGCTTTGAGACAGTTACCTCGCTGGTGGGGAAGGAACTACAGCTGGTGCAAGAGGTGGAAAGCTACTGCTCCACACACAGCACAGGCTCTGCAGTCAAACTTCTCGATCAGGTGTGGTCTCTCTTTTACTGTGGACTTCCTGCAGGTGTGGGGTCTGTAGGTCACAAGCCCCTGTTGCAGGCTGTACAGCTAGAGCTCTTTCTGGTGGATGAGAGGGTTGCCTCAATGTATCTTACAGTTACAAAGAAGCTTTCTTGGAGAAGGTGAACACTACTCAAGAGAGTGCCATCCACTGACTCTGGAAACCTACAGCTGGACTTCAGTGAACATGTGGGAAATGACAGAGCTCTGGAGAGGCGTGACTGTGATTTTGAGGAATGATGACTTCGACCTGAACCTGAGTGGTGAATTGTTACTGGATTTCTATGCAACCCACAGATTAGCTGTAACAAACACCTTGCCTAAACAGAAGGAAACCGAACAAGTGTACATGTTACCGGTGCTCCTTAGGCTCGAAGTCAACGATCGACTTTGTTGTTGCATCACGTGGCCTGGTGGTGAGTTGGATTCGTTGCACAAGGCAAAAGTCAGACAGCTGGGCGATCCAAACAAATAGTAAGGATCTCTCAGGAATGACTGACAGAGTCCATTGTATGGGGCGAGTTCAAATGGTACTCAGAGAGAACTTTTTGCATGTCCATAGGTAGACTGGGGGACATTGAGTCTGAATGCACCATGCTCAAGAGCTTCACTGCAAGACCAGCTGCAAAAAGCTGTGGTCAGAAGGCACAGAAAAAAACAAGGCTCTTAATGTACCAGCCAGTCTGTCCTCATGCTCCCTTATGGTCAAAAGCTTTGGCTAATATCCAAAAGAATAAGACTGGAAATACAGACGACTGCAATGAAGTTTCATTACAGGGTTGCTGAGGTTTCTCTCAGAGTAATCTGGGATAGCCTCAGAGTAGAACTGCATGACTGGTCCTTTGAATTGAGAAGGGCCAGATGAGGTTGTTTATGCATGTAGTAAGGATGTCCCCTTAAAGATTGTTGCTGGGGCTTTTCCAGGCACATCTCATTGGGCGAAGACCTCAGGGTAGCCCCACGATGCATTGGGGAGACTATATTTCCAGACTTTCTTGGGAGCGCATCAGGATCCTCCAAAAGAGGGTGCAGATCACTGTAGGTGAAAGAGAGGTCTGGTTCGACCAGCTCATCCTGCTGCCACCGCGACCCTCATTTGTGTAACAATAGGATTGTTAGTTAGTTGTTACCAGAGGGACTGGTTAGAGGGAGACACAGAAAGAGAGAGAGAGAGAGAGTAGACAGGCTAGCGAGTAGTGAGCACGTTGTATTGGTTCTTAATAAAAGATATGAAAGAATTACATATAACCGTCCCTTCTGTACAGTATAAAAGACAGAATGAAACAATTTGGACTTGCGGATGGGACATGACTGACTGGGCTGATTGAAAAGGACTGACATATATGAAACACATCCTCCTGTAGCAAAGAAAGCATTAAAAATTCTAATGAAAACTTGTATTGTGGTCCAACATGCAGGTCTCCACATCAATCACTAAACACTTAATTGAACAAACTATTCTTAGTTAGCCAATTTACCTGAATGTTAGCATTGCATTAATTCATTATGTAAACATTTTCTGGTTCTGACTGATGACTTGCAGTCCTGATTAGAATTAGTCTTTTTGTTGTTGATTGTACAGCATTCAGTTACTAAGGAAACAATACTTACGCATTCAACATTCTCTCTGAAGAGTTTACAATGTTACTTGTATTTAATGATACAGATCAGCATGGCTATTTCTGTGTATAAGCAATAAAAGCTGTTGCTTAGGGCCCCGGGCGGCAGTAAAAACAGCCTGGCAGGTTGGCACTGTTTAGCCGTATGTCTGCTACATTTATAGAAATGTGCTGAAAAACGTTTGTTTCTGATTGTCTGAGGTTATGTTCTCCTCAGTCCAAACAGCTAAAAGAGCCTGAACCATGTCATTGTTATTTGTTAAAAAATAATTTGCAGACAGCTACATGTGGATAGCCTCAAAATTCTTGAGTTTTAATGAGAGTAAGACGGAGGTACTGGTGTTATGGCCCAGCGGAGCTAAAGCCAACCATTATAGTGACGTGACTGGTTTAGATTCATATTAAGCCTTCTGTCGGGAACCTGGGGCTTATACTAGACAGTGGTCTGAAGCTTGATAAGAAGATTAATGCTGTCATCCTGCTTAGCTTTTTTTTCAGTTAAGACTACTATCCAGGATTAAGTCATTTTTAACTAAGAAAGACCTGGAATAGGTTATCCACACATTCAGTACATGTAGGATTGACTGTGCCAATGCCCTCTATGTTGGACTTGGCCAAGCTTCTCTGGCTACACTCTAAATGGTCCAAAATGCTGTTGCACGATTCTTAACTAATACATGTAGATGCAAACGTATTACTCCAGTTTTGCAGGCTCATCACTGGCTCCGTGTACAGATTAGAGACAGGTTGAAGATTCTGCTGTTTGCCTATAAAGATTTAAATAACCTGGCACCTTAATACGTCTCATCTTTTAGAACCATACAACCCAACTCAGTCACTTAGATCAAATGAACAGCTACTGCTTGTAGTGTCCAAACCCAGGATAAGGAGGCAGGATGACGAGGCAGGATGAAGAGGCAGGGTGAAGGCGCCTTTGCTGTCGTGGCACCCAGACACTGGATTGAGTTCTCCATTTTTATTAGATGAGCCCCCTCTCCCTTTGAGTTTGACTAAACTCTTTTTTATTTTCTCTGGCTTTTAATGTAGCCTAATCCTTGTCTGCTGTTCTTGGACAGGTTTGCAGTGATGCTAGACTTCCTTGTTGTTTTACTTTTGTCCTGTTTTTACTTCTTTCTGTACCTTATTTATTTATTTTCAGGGTCACTTTTTTTTACTTCTAGTTTGTCTTTTATGTCCTGTTTTACCATGTGCTATTCAGATTAAACTAACATTGACATATAAACGTAATGGGTTTTTAATAAACTTTATAAAACCAACAGTTAAATAAATCAGACAGCACTATCACTGACTACTCTGCCGTAACAAAAACAGACCAACTTGACTGTACACAATAGCTTCTCAATGTGGAGTTTGCTTTTTTTACATTTTGGCTGGTAGTTTATGCAACAAAACATATATTTAATCATTCAAACATTCAAAGAACTTTATTGAATCCCAGGGGGGAATTGCTTGGCCTTGTTACAGCTGCACTCTCTTTGACAAAAAGATAATGCCATAATGGAACTAAGAGTCTTAATTAATTTGTTTATTAGGGTCTGCCACCTTCATGTTGCTGCCCTAGCAGACCATAGCATAGAAGATGGCACTGGCCACCACAGATACATAGAACATCTGCAGCACAGTGCTGCAGACATTCAAAGACCTAAGCCTCCACAGAAAGTGAAGCTAGCTCTGGCCTTTTTTGTAAACTGCCATCGAGTTTATGGTTCAGTCCATTTTTTTGTTTTAGTGGACTCCCCAGTGTTTGTATTCTGTAACAACTTCCACCTCCTCACCCTGGATAGAGAGAGGAGATATGGGAGTCTTGGACCTCACGAAGTCTACAACTATTTCCTTTTTGTATTGGTGTGACTCTTTCTTTTCTTTTTTGTCAAGTAGAGACCAATAGCAAGGCAAAGCAGTTTCCTCCTGGGATTAATAAAGTTCTTTGAATCTTGGATCTTGAGAATACAACATAATATGAGCTAACTCAGGAGAGCAGAACTATTGGCTGTTACGTATAATACCCTGAAGACACTATAGATAGTTCTTACAGAGTCACGTAAGATGTTTATCTGCCATCTCGTAAGGCAACCCAACACGGTGATGAAATATGCATCAGATACTTTATTTATAGACAACAAAATGAAGCTTGATTAAAAAGTGACATGGGCTAATACTGTATAAAACATGAAAATGTCCCTGGACTAGTAGAGTACAAAAAAAACAATGTAATTTGTGTAAAAAAAAAAAAATCTGTAGAGTGTGTATGACATTACTTCTGTGATGGAAAGCCAATGGCATCCTTCTTCTCTGATTTTCTGTTTGCGCCTTGTCATACAGTCTTATAGCTGTAACAACTTCTACCTCTTCAACCTGGACAGAGAGAGGAGAGATGGGAGTCTTGGACCTCACGAAGTCGACAACTATTTCCTTTTTGTACAACTTCTCTCCATCTGAGCAGTTGGAACCTCCATTAACAAAGTCCAATTTTGATGTTTAAATGAAGTTATGCACAAGTACAGTCAGTTACACTGCTGGCTGTGATTAGTGGCCCGTGTTTCATCACGTCATGAGAACTGTGTAAACTGGCCACGATGTCACATGCACTGACACTGTTAAAGACATTGCAGTAGAGATGCTTGCCTTTACATTTCAGAGTTTTCCAACATATTTATTGATTTTCTCTCTTTTTTTGCATTTCTTTGTCCTGCTGGGTTGTGGTTAATTTCATTTATTGTAGGTTCTCTTGAAAAACTCATTTTCATGCTCTGACTTCCTGAAAGTGGTACTTGCAGTTGCACGGCTCCAGAGCAGGGCCAGTCTGACACAGCATGGTTCAGCCCAAACATCACATTTCATTTACTGCAAAAGAATTTGCAATATTTACAGCACCTAAGCAGTAACTGTGGTGGACGTTGTGCTCTTCATCCCAGAAATCTAGTGTCACATCTCGGCATCTTCTCCTTGACCGTGCCATTTCTGCCACACATTCTGAGGTCACAGCTGGTATCAGCACCCAAAGCACCTGTTGCCAGGTTGTATAACAGGTTTCTATATGGTTCAACTCTTTTAAACATGATTTTTCCAGACAAATCTTTTCACAAATGGTTCTACTTATTGAATGTAATATTTTCTATTGTAACTGTGCTAAATGATTTCAGATGAGTGCACATACATTTAAATAAAGAAAACGCAGAATTGATCATGTAGTTATTACCAGCCTGTGTGCTCACATGACTCTTCTCTGTGTCAGGAGTCCACTGCACCTCAGTGCATGTATTTATTCATTGTATGAGGCAATAAAACTTACTGATACACCACACACAAAGCCCAGACATCAGAGTTATGTATCATTCATCAATAAACGTTTTTAAATATTTATTTTCTGTTATTTTATTGGAGGACTGTAATGTCCAGCACCTGTAGTGGCCAAAGTGGGTGTTTCTTTCTTTCCCCAACACATGTGCATTCCTTTCCACTTGAGGCTTCTAAGTTAATTGTATCATCACCATCACCTGTGTCCCATCACCTGCTCCTCTCTGTTTAAACCCTTTCCCGTGTTTAAGCCCTTGCCAGGTGTTGTGAGTGTTCCTGAATCTGTGCCTGTAACTGTGCCCTGTAACTGTGCCCTGTAACTGTGCCTGTAACTGTGCCCTGTAACTGTGCCCTGTTTGTTGTAATAAACCCCGAATGCGAATAGACTCAGCCATTGCCTCCATTCCTATGAAACATGACAAGGACAAACAGAGTAAAGTATATATAACTTATCTGAGTGTTTAAGTGACATGACATTTTATTACAGTTGTAATATTGTGTATTTAATAGGCTACTAAAAAACAAGGGTTGGCATTGACTGGTTAAAAAAAGTAATTTAATGACTTAAGTCTGTTTGCATGAAAATACCTACACCCTTACCCCTAAAAAACTTTCTGTAGAAAATCCATCCATTATCTTAACCACTTAGTCCTGGTGAGGGTCACGGGGCAGCCTGGGGCCCATCCCAGAGCACATAGGGCACACCCATGGTGGGGGGCCAACCCACCATAGGGTGCGCACGCACACACACTATGGGCAGTTTGGACACACCAATCAACCTAACTTGCAAGTCTTTGGACCGTGGGAGGAAACCAGAGCACCCAGAGAACATGCAAACTCCACACACACAGACCCAAGGTGGGAATCGAACCTCAGGCCTGGAGGTGCGCAGTGACAGTGCTAACCACCACACCACCGTGCCGCCTTCTGTGTTAATAAATGGATAAATGTGTTAAAGTATAAGATATCTATGTGAAAATTTCTCTATCATTCATTTGTTGTGAATCAACAAATAGTGTAATTTTTAACAGGATACACACTATGGAGAGTTTTCATATGCGCTGTATAATTCTAAGCAAAAGCAAAATTGCACCTGTGGATGATATGACTGTAGGTTACATGATATGTACTAGGAATGCTACCAAAGTCCACTGTACAACATGGAATGTGTTATTTCTTCCCTTTGCACTTTGCACATGAATGTTTTTTAAATCCCACCTTTCTGAGTGAAACCCGGCCCTGTGTTATATGCGATGGTTCTCTGAATGCCTTGCAGTTTCACTTAGGTGTCATTTTTTTCTCTGGCTGAGATACACACAGAAAACACCTGAGGTAAGTTACAGCAGAACAAAAATAAAATTTATTATTATTTTTATTTTTTGATAACCAAATAGACTTATATAATATAATAAATTTCTGAACGCTTACATGTATTTTATTAAGGATAATGAGGAACTGCAGGTAAACCCACTGTAAGATACTATATATAATATCATTGAATTAAATTAAATTAATACTTCATATGTTAATGGGATGGGATGAAATGCAAGTAATTAATGAAACTGATATATCTGTCAATTCAGTGACTATAATGTTATAAACGATATCTGTCAATTCTGTGACTGTAATGTTACAAACCATTTCTTACTATATATATATATATATATTGTAATAGGTAATGGATCACTGCAGTGAAAACTTGAAGAAAAAAAGTCCATCGGTATGTAGCATATTTGGATGGATATTATCTAAACTTCATGTTTTTTAGATGACAATAATGATTATTACTATTAATATTTCCATTATTGTTAGGTTGTCTACATGGAAACAAGTACTAAAGGCAACTTTAAAAATACATCAATCAAAGGCAAAGTTCTACAAGGTTCAGAGAGGTATGACACATCTTATAGATAATATGAATATTCTTTTAGGCTCCTGGACGTCTGTTTCACAATTTCCTTGACTCGAGGTGATTTTATATACAAAGAATTTGTAAAAGCATAGTTCATGTATGACAGGTAGACTCGAACCACAAATTACAAAGCTATGAAGTATTCTTTAAAAATAATATTCTGTGGTAAAACGTTTTATCAACCATAACCAATAATGTGTACACACACATCCATGTCTGACACATGCAATGCGACATTCACATTTGTCTAAGTGCCCAGAGCAATGAAAAAAATCAGGCAAGGTCAATTGAATTTTCTGAATGCAAATGCCACTTCAAAATATTACTCTGAGAGAACCTGATTTTAAGGTATGATTTCATTGAAATATATGGGGACCTTTAGAAGGTTAGCAGTCTTGAGGCCTGACCTTTGTCCCCTCCCAGGTTTATGTCATTCTTGAGTTCACCTTTGCCCACACCCTTTGCTTTGGCACATCAGTGTCATATACACTGCTGCAAAAATACAAAGTTTATTTAAAACAGTCGTAGAACACCATGTTAAACTACAAAAAAATAAAACTTCCATTCAGACTCTCACAATAAAATATATCCAGATTGCATGGTAACTGGCTTCGAGGTCACCAATAACTGGTACTGGCTTTGGAGCAACGATATTGTTCAATCCCTGAAACATCTGCTTTTGATACTGTTGTTAACAGGTTTCACATCAACCTCCAGTATGATGAGAGTCCCTTTTCCAAGACAAGCATAGCTCTCCACTTTAAGTGCTGTTTTGGGGTAGCTTTTGGCTCGTGTGACTTTCTGGTGTGCAACACTCTTCGTGACGGCAAATGGGGATCAGAGCAGTGGGACTGGAGGTGGTGCCCTATACGGCGTGGATCTTATTTCGCTCTGGAAATTGAAGCCAGGAAGGACTCATTTGAGGTGAGTGTAAGAGACGTAATTTAGGTTTCTACATTCAAAAAGGCACATAAATGTATAGTTGTATGTTCATGACAATGTCTATACTGTGTTAAGGGATTTTGGGGCATTAAATTCAATGATGAAAAATCCAAATGCAATTAGTTACTCTGGTATTGTAAATATATTTTTCCTGTTAATGTTATAGGAAGCACATAATAATGCAGCATGACATTTAACTACGTAGGGAAGAGTACAGATGTCCACCTCTCACTTTATTGTAACGTGCAATACAAATTTGGTCAGAATGCTAAGATGGATGTATATAAAACTTAATGTACCATTTTAGGTTAATTTATATATTTGTATAATGCTTGAAAATACAAAACCACTGCAAGTGGAATAGAGCACAGAACAATTATTCTTCTATGTCAAGATCACAGGCAGCCGAGGTATAAGTGCAGAAACTTTGACATAATGGGAGTGTTACAATAACAAGCAAAAACTACAATAAAAACTAAAAACAGGAAACCAGAACTACAGCCTAAGAACATAAACGTGCATTGAACATTAAGAGGCACCAGGACATAAAGACACAACTGAGACACTTCAACTAAAAACCAGGCAAGAAACAAACTCAAGACTTCAGTACCAGGCCAGAACTCAACAACAACACCCAACCTAAATAATGAAAACACAAGAAATGGTCCTCAGGTGCACAACACACACACACACACACAGACACACACACAGACACGTACGCGCAAATGAGGAAACAGAGACTGGAGAATGAGGAGGTGTGGCCACACAGCCAACAGGTAGAATGTGACAGTCTGTTACCTACATTTTTCTGGTATTCGCTATTTTGATTATTTCCATCTACCACATACCGTCATATTACAACTGAAATTTGGATAATACATGAATTTTTCTGAACTTTATTTTTATGTGTTTTTTTCTTAAGATTACCATAAACAACAACCATACCATTAACTATCCGTATCGAATCTCCAAAAATGGAATTAAAACAATCGTTATTGATGGTGGAGTAGAGATTGAATCTGTGAAGACTAAATGGAAGGAAGAAACTGAAAAACCACGATAAAGATGATAAATCAAGAATTTGCCTTCACTGCATTATATTGGAAGTCTGGCATCTCATTCAGTGCTGTGGAAAACCAAAATGTGTTTGGCATGATTCTGGTCATTGTAGTCCACTTAAATGTACTCGGCTCTTTTTTTTGCAAATAAGTCATAATGACGGTTACAGAAGTGGCAATACATTTTAATTTGTTTATGAGATTGAAGTTATTTTTAAAAGATCAGTAAATTACTTCAGCCTGCAGCTATTGTAAATGAGCCTTTGATTTATATATTTTTTTCCAAACCATTTGGATTGCGTTAAAAATGTTAAGAAAATTTGAGGATTCATTACATTTAATGCTAAACTGCTAGACTTTTCACTTCACTATCAAAATGTTCACATTAATGCTATTCACATAACAGTAACAAAAGATGTGACAGTAGAAGTGTTGATGACTGCTTTGTACTTCCATGTCTGAGGAGATGAATGCTTGAGAGCACCTGCTGTGTTATCTGCTCCACACAATGCTTTAAAATGGCAGGATATCAGTTAGACAGTTTCAGTGGAGGTTGGCACTACATGGTAACATAACACTGAAAACAGGAAACCAGGTGGAATGAGTCTCTGATTCCACCAAAATCTTTAATTTAGTTCTGTAAGAGCCTGAAAAGAAGCTAAATAAACTAATACAACACCATCTGTAGAATGTGGATATTGGTCCTCTGGCCCCTCCTAGTGGTAACAAGAAGGAGGACTCGGGAGAAGCACTTGTCTGAATGTCGTTAATCGTATGCTTGCTTGTTACTGGTGGGATTCTTGTCTTTTCAAATACTCCGTTGTGCAATTTAATAGATTATATACCATTGAAAATGTGTACGTTTTCAAATAAATAAAGAAATAAAATAAGCCTACAAACTGAGCGCATCTACTTTGTTTGGAAAGCAGAGTAGACACGTCCTCCACCCGCTGCTACTAATTATTCTGTCTGCTTGTGGAGTTGATCAAAGAAGTTATTCCAGTAACTAAAATCAATTTGCCTAGATGTCAACAGTGAAAATATTTCAGTGACTGGATTGATTTACTTTGGTCTGAGGGGTAAATTGATCAATGTACAAAGTGTACATGGTTTAGAATGCTTAGTTTTGGTTATGATCAGTGTATTTTTCCATTTTGAGATATATGGGTCTAATTCTAATCAACATATAAGAGGCAAGAAACAATCTAGTAACTTCAGTACAAGGCCAGGACACAACAACACCCAACCTAAATAGAGAAAACACAGGAAGTGGTCCGCAGGTGCACAACACACACACACACACACACACACACACCCACACACAAAAATGCGGAGAATGAGGGGGTGTGTCCACACAGCCAGCA
>JABJVR010004912.1:0-18524 GCA_025773905.1 Chitala chitala | reverse complement strand
CACACCCCCCCCCCCCACCCCCCCCCCCCCCCCCCCCCCCCCCACCCCCCCCCCCCCCCCCCCCCGCCCGGGCGCCCCCCCCGCGCCCGGCCAATGTTGGATATAAAACTTAAAATGTGGAAAGTGGTGTCTCACATGGTCCTCTGTGTTCATTGTTCTGTTGTTGTTAATGTTCTAAAGATTGCGACTCTCTTTGTACTATTTGTCTTTGTTTCCCTAATAATAAATAAATAAATAAATAAAAGAATAGTTTATTGTAGTAGCACTATCAAAAGCAGTGGCTTACGTGACTGTTGTAACAATGGAGACTACCTACAATAATAACAATATACCTACAGTAATCTTATTTAAATAAATCTCCTATTTATATTTGTTACGCGCTGTTAGCATACCTATTGATTATGTTGAAGTCATTTGTAACTGAAGCTTATGCACGCCCTACCTAACCCTAACCCTAATGCTCCTCTCTCCTACCAGATTTTATGTGAAACTCCAACATGCTGAGCACGCTGACTCCACTGCACCCCGCCCTGACATCGCCCTCCAGCTAAAATTCTGCTATGGAGTGGCTTTTGGCTGGATCAACACTATCGTGGGCAACACTTTACAGGAGGGCAAGTGGGGAAAAGACAAATGGGAGCTGTCACCTTTGAAAAGAGGACAGGATTTCACTCTGAAAATTTATTCACAAGATGATGGTTTTAAGGTGAGCTTCCCTCATTAACATCTTCTAGCACAGAGATTCGTAGGGTTCTCTAAATGGTAAAAATATGTCGATGAAGATTGTCAGTCATCCAGGTGGTAAACCAAATTATAATGGTAAACCAAATTGAAGTTTGTGGATCTCTTTGCCATAACATAAGGGTATAAATATATGGTCTAACCATATATTGAAAATGAAAACATTTTGTTTACTGTTCACATGTATCACAAGATAATTGAGCAGGTCAAAGAGCTGGAATTGGTAGTCGTGGTGAAATCATTGGACTGATGACCTGTGCAATTTGATGAACGTACTGTTAGATCCTTCACCTTCTTGAACAGTCCAAAGACATGTGAGCTATTTGAAGAGTATAAAGCACCTGTGTGTGTGTGCGTGTACGTGTGTGTGTGTGTGCATGCATGACATTGGGTTTTGCCTTGCACCTTGTTTTACCTATGTGTGGGCTCTAGGTGCCCATGCCCCTGCACTGGATTATTGGTTTGGGGACATGAAAGGGAAAAATTGAACCATCCAGTTTAAATGTAGGGTGGGCACCCCTGTCTCCATTTGCTTTAACTGACAAATTTTCCACGTGTGTGTGGCGAATCTGAGTTTGCCACACTTGGCCTCTGACAATAACACTGCCAAATTATTACATTAGATTCTCATATTCCCATATATGCAGTTTTATTTTCATTTGCTGTTTGATCTGGTAAAATTAACTTCACTCTCACGGCTCCTGCAGTAACATTAATAAAAGGAAGCTGAAAAGCATGGAGCTCATTGCTGTTACGGCAAGCCTGAGAGAGGGAGAGTTAAATATCATTCATCGGTAGATGAAAACAAAAATGTTAAATGCTTCTACGCTGGTAAATAAGATAATTTATGTAAACCAAAAATTATTGAAAAATTTGAAAGGAACAATGAAATTATATGGTTGATATTACTTTTATCCCTTAAATATTAATTTAAATGCCATGCAGCCACTATCTGTCATATCACTACCTGTAAAAATAACATTTGGATACTGGACTGGTTATTGTGAACTGATTTTTGCTTCCTGTTTTTATAATTAAGGTTATTGTGAATGAAGAGTATATACTCCACTATAAACACCGCATCTCCCAAGACAAAATTTGCACTGTTGTGATTAATGGTGGAGTGAAGGTTGAATCTGTGAAGACCAACTGGGGAGAGTCTGCTCAGAGGTTGAAGTGGAGAAGATTAGTCAAGCGCTGAAGTGCTTTGGCTGGCTGCTGGCTAAGGGTCAAATATAAAACTCTGTGTCTGAATGTGCGTGAAAATGAATTCTGCAAAATACTGGTTTTTGTATTCAGACTGTATTGAACAATGGTTGTGCAGTTCCAGCCAATGAAACCCTGTTTTTTTTTCTCAATGTGTTTTTATTGAAAAAAGAGGTAACCGCTAATGTATAATATTTTCAAATGACTAAATGTCAATGACAAATATTTATATAGCACATTTATCACAACCGGTTTGTCCAAAGTGCTTCACAATGATAAGAGTGATACTTACATAATATAACAGGATATAAGGGTATAGACCTTTTTTAAATAATCAAATATAAATGTTTAAAACAGTGGTTCAGTCAAGGAGTAAAACAGACATGTTTGAAAAAGATTACAGGAATACGCAAGTTTAAGTAGATATCAGTTTTGGTTACATAAACAAATTAAATCAATGGTTTGGGGAGGTACTGTTCAGAGAGCAGTTTCAAGACACACTGAGGACTGACTTGTAACGTACCTTTGTCAGATATTTACAACACAGCCCCAGTCACACCTTGATCCCCAAACCCATCAATATGGTTAGTGCACACTCTGCTAATAACCATGCCAGTTTGAATAACTTTATTCTTTTTCTAGGTTCTGCAGACTGTTCTCTTTCAGGACATCTCTGCTTCTTAGATAACAATTACCACTATATTTATACAGTATATGTACCCTTTTTTTCCTTCTGAGCTAAAGTTTCGTCCGCATTCAGATTATTACTTATTTGTGTGGTGTTTTTGGCTGGGTTCCTGATTATTGCAAATGTAAAGCTGGTCTGCGAAAACACCCTTCAGACTTATAGACTGCGCTGTGCATGCAATCGCTTTGTCACTATTGTGAAGTGTTCATTTTTTGCACAGTTGTAATGGGGGTTTTTTTCTGCTATAATGGTTATTATTGGTAAAACATATTAAAAACATTCCACAGGTGCTTTGTTGCTCAGTTTAATTCCTGGCGTGGTTGCATGTGGGAATTCTAACAAGAAAAATGAAATGAAATGTAAAGTATGCTATTCTGAAAAGGGTTACCATCTTAGTTTGTATTTTTAATAAAAGAGTTGAAAGTCACACTGGATAATCGCCACACGCAGAATTTCATCCCTGGTTGGTGGGGCCACTAACTGGGTCCTCATCATCGTTTTGCTGACATCTGACAGCACATGGCTTGGCAACTGAATTTGGTCTAATTTCTTGGGTAAATAACAGTTGGATCATCCATATAACACTTTTAAAAAACAAAAAACAAGATCAAAGTGGAATCAAGAGCACGTTCATTTGAATAATTTTGCAATGTAGGCCACATTTTATCAACATAGTGTTAAAGCAGTTTACAGTTGCAGAAAATAATATTGGCACTGCTCCAGTTTTTTTTAGGAATTGTGTACATTTTTCCACAAAGTGTAACACATTATAAAATGAACATGTGTATTTAGTTTATTTTCATTGGAAGAACACAGAAAACCTGGGGATAATTCATTTGTACATGTTTCTCATATTGAGCGTAATTCCCTCTCACCCATTTCTGATGATATAAGAGTAAAGAGGGTTATTTTGACTGAGATCTGGTGCAACGTACAGCAGAGAGCTCTACTTGTGGGACAGTGAACTGGGTATGAATACTAACAAATGCAATGTCAGAAAGCTCTGCCTCCACAGGTTAATTGTCAGGTTCTGTTTTTTTGTGGTGAACTTGTTGTCAGTGGAGAATTCCATGCTGGAGCTGAATCTACTGAAGCCCTATTCTGTAAATGTAAATTCTGATTTGTGAATGTTGAAGCTGTTTAAAACATTTTAGGGTATCTGCGTGAAAAGGGGGAATTCGACTCACTGTTTGTTGGTTATAACTGAGTCAATAACCTCCATGGAATGAATTTCATTCCTGAAGATGTAATCACTAGTGTCCTAAACAGAGGTAAATATTAAACAAAAGATGTGCTTCTTTGGTTTGTGAAATACTTTAAAGGCTGACTGCCAGATATGACCAGTGTGCACACTTTAAGTCAATACCCATGAAAAAGCAAAGAAGGCTCTGTCCAGGTAATACATTTTATTATTTGTTTATATTACAGGGACACGTGGTTAAACACACAGGCAACCCATGCAGTGCATAGGAGGTGTTTAGCTACGATATAATTTGCAGCCCGTCTCTGGTTAGGCTTTAAAAACAGGTTAAAACACCAAAAAAAAAATAATAATAAAAAAAAACATCTGCACAAAAACAAACCGGCACGTAAAACCAACCACGTAACGATCCCGCCAGAGTTGTTCAATGTTCACATCTTTAATGTTGTTCAATCCACTGTTTCATCTTTGAAAAGAAAACTTTGAGTTCTGCTTGTGATTTTAAATCTAATGGCAAAGCATTCCATAACTGTGACTGACTGAAGTTGTTCTGCGGCTTTGAACTTTGAAGTTCCCAAATTACTGCCTCAACTTTATTTCCACGATGTAACTACATGTAAGATTATAACCTGGTAAATACAACCGCCAGGAAACAAAAGATGGCAAACGTAACATTTTGAATGTCATATGATACAAAACCCCCGAGACCCTGTATTAACTAAAGCGTTATAGCAAATGGATGGATGGATAAAACAAGCCTAGCATTTTTAAAAGAAATCAATATATTTTTTTCACTGTTTTAAACGGCAAATGCACACGAACTAAAACTGCTAGTTGGTCAAAGGATGTGGAGTTATTCTAAATAAAGATCTTCAGTTGCTACTTAATTATCTTTTTCCTGACAACACAAATGTATTTTTAAATATGTTTTAATCTATTTAAGCACTATTAATACTACAGCAGGGAGGCTTTCACTCACTAGGCAGGAGGCGTGGCTTTTCCTGCCTGCCTAACTGCTGGACAGCGCTTCCTCCGGGTGCGCTCTGGCAGTGTTCAAACTGCGCACATTTGCCACACCGACGCACGCTGTGATCTGAAAGCGAAGTTGTAGATGCGCGCGTTCACAAGGGGAACTACTGATATCGGCCAAAAGAAGCGTTCATCCGATGGTGGTTTTTAGATTAAGAAATCTTCACAAACGACACCATGCGATTATATGTTTTAGTGTTGTTGGATTCATTATTTACCACTTTTCCGGGTGAGTTCAATATATCTGTATTCGCTATTTGTATTTATGTATATCTGAGTCTTTTTTACCAACAACAGTAAAATAATGCTCCCCCCCCCCCACATCATATTTTTTGTTATTACTTATTCTTAGTAAGGATTGTCATTTATACTGCATCAACATAATATCTTTATACCAGCATTAAACGAAATAACATTAAATGCATATTATACCCTCGTATTTCCAGTCACCAGCAAGGGAGAATAAAATTAACTCAACAAGATTTAGAGTTTCTGGAAGGATGTAGCGTGCTGGTCACAGACAGTATGGTTAGCAATACCATTCTACGCCATAAATGCAAGAATCGTATGTAAAGCCGTTAACTATCAACCTTCCCCCGATATTACTGAATATCACCATTCTTTATATTGGCATTAAAATACTTTAAAGGGTACGCCAAGAAAACAAAATTAAACAACTATTTTCTACTATTCTGACTTCCACAGGACAATGAAAACCAGAATCTATAGGCCCATTTGTGTTAAATACCAAAAATGCAATGTTTTCAATGTAAAATGATTTTACCAAAAGGTCGGTCACTTCCTAAAAGACGTAGGTTAAGTATAATTTTAAAACTTTGTAACATATTATATGTCTTCCAGCGTACAGCACAGAACGAAAATGCTGAGTAGGAGATGGGGACTGGCAGCCAATTCATCGCAGTTCACTCTAGAAGGCGAGCCGTTCCGAGTTCTCGCAGGCTCCGTTCACTACTTCCGAGTGCCCAGGGCTTACTGGAAGGACCGCATGCTAAAACTGAAGGCTTGTGGATTCAACACTCTCACCACGTGGGTGCAGAAAGTCTTACTTGCATTGTTTGTATATATATTTTTTCACAGTTGGTTACCAAGCATTTGTGGAAAAGTGTAGGAACATCCTCAGCCAGTCAGTGCTGTTTGTAATGACTAAACTCTCTTTCAGTTATGTGCCTTGGAACCTACATGAACCACAGAGAGGTGTTTTTGTCTTTCGAAGAGACTTGGACTTGGAGTAAGAATTTTTCCAATTGTTCCCTAATAATCCAGGTGTACTTCATGTTGTGCTGTCACAAAATATCTCATATTATGGTACAAGAGCATCGGCAAACATCTGTGCATGTACCAATAACAATGCAGAATTTTGCCGTAGATTTCAAAACATGGCTAAAGTCTTGAAGTGCATGTGATTTGCATGTGATTTGCATGTGATTCGACAACATAGCTGCCTTATGTCAACCTTGCATGCGATTACAAACATCAGCATATGAGCAAAGCAGTGCTGATGCAGAACTTGTTTTGTATTTATTCCTTCACGATGACATCTCTAAGCGTAGGTCTCGTCTCTGGGGATAGTGTTTGCTGTAAGGCCTGGGGGGAATATTCCCTCCACTTGTTTAGTTTTAGGCTTAGTAATTAAGCCGGGTCCCCTGTCAAGGGACAGAGGTGTGCGGGTCATGCAAAGCAGCCCTGTGATCTCCAAGGCAACCAGCTTGCAACAGGCTGGTTACCGGCTCTGTGTAGTCAGGACAGGGTTTCTCTCTTCAACGAACTTCCCAGTATACAGGTGGTGGAAACATAAATATAGTTCCCCTGGGCTCTGCCGGGGTCATCGTGATGCCTTTTGGACAGTCCCACCCCTCACCTCCCTGTCTCCTTCTGCTAGAACGTACCTCAGCACCGCGGCTGCCGTGGGCCTCTGGGTGATCCTGCAACCAGGGCCGTACATCGGTGCTCAGTGGGATTTCGGGGGTTTGCCGAGGTTCGTGTGCTGTTTCGGGGCAAAGCTGTACATCTTCATCTCCATCACTGCCATCATCTCCATCATTCAGTACCCTGTGTCCACAATACCATTAGCATTGTACTTTTCAACAGCACTCAGGCAGAATGTTAAAGGTTTCTGTCCAACAATAATAAAAGACAGTGGAACAATCATGAATATGACTATGGTTATGTAAATGGAAAAAATATAGAAGTCTTCTTGAATTGAGTGTTTATCAAGAATATACACTTCATTATTAACAATATAATTATATTTGAATATAATGAATATAATAATGAAAAATAAATATTTTGTTAGAAGTGATTGCAAGTAAGAATATAATTAAGTATGTGAGAAGCACAGTTTGAAGGGATATTTACTTTTAATAGAGTAATAATTCATTATGAGTGCCCTTGTTTTTCTCCATCCATGGCATGGTTCTGGTAAAGGCTTTGCTGGTGACACATGTGTATTAGTCCATGTGCTCGGTGGGGTACAGTGTTAACTGTCCATTCGGTGTGTCTCCAGCTGGCTCCTGCGTGATGAGGCCATGAAGCTGAGAACCACCTACCTGGGTTTTACAGAAGCTGTCAATGCCTACTTTGACAAACTTGTTCCAAAAGTGCATCCTTTCCAGGTAACTGTAGGTGCCCAATAGCACACCTGGTAATTGTGATTTGTTTTGAGTTTGCCATCTGGACCAGGCAGCCAGACTGCTTAAATAATGAATGGGTATAATTAATCACAATGCCGAGGTATTGTGTATTGTGAGTTTTCTCTCTGAAAATGCTCTTCATTACAAATATGAACCTCAGGTTATTACAGAGTATACCTGTCACCAATTTAAATGTGACATTTCTCCTGTTCCAGTTTAAGAGAGGGGGTCCTGTCATTGCAGTGCAAGTGGAAAACGAGTACGGTTCTTATGCAAAGGACGTCAGTTACATGGCTTTCATCAAAGAGGTGGGAGGGTGTTCAGGCAGGCTTTTCCCTTAGTCTTATGTTGCTACAGTGTGTGTGTGCGTACAGTGTGCGTGTGCCTACAGTGTGTGTGTCTGACATTTTTCGTCCACAAACACAACCACTTTACATGGATCACATCCATTATCTCTCATTTTGCTCTGTGCACATCAAGCACATTCCACCTCATCAAATATAAAAAAAAAACATTTAGGTGACACTTGCGTGTAACGCACTGCCTGTGCTATGTCTGGAGCACCTCTGCTGTTTCTTTAGTTTCTTCCTGCTCCTCTGCACGCACAAACACACATAAACAAAGTACCCTTTCCTGATATACAGACAAGCCATTCCTGGCGTTCTTGGTGACGGCTCTGTTTTTAACTAGTGTGTGTACTCATATAAGTCTGTCTTGTGGATCAGTTAAAAGCAGTATTTGGGGCTGAAATAGATAGATTTCATATGATTCGGATAAATCAGGGCCAAAATTTAACTGGAGCAAAGAAAATATGGTTGCCAGTCACGCAGAAGCAGAAGCATTAGAGAAATTATACTGACCCGTGGATAAGTCAATACTGTTTTTATAGCTAATTTTAAAGACCTGCATTGCTGGATTTTTACACACGCATCTAGAATATGCTGTCATCACCTTCCTGTTTTCTTTTGGGACTTGTGGCAATGGGCTGTAGCAGTATTTCTGTCCCACAAGGAGCTCCTGAGAAGACAGCTCTAAAATTGTACAGTAAAACCTGTTGTTTTGACTCCCCTAGGCGCTGCTGTCCAGGGGAATTGTCGAGCTGCTTATCACGTCAGACACACATGAGGGGCTAAGACGTGGAGGGGTGAGCGGAGGTACCACAGAAAAGCCATGTGAACAACCCCATTTCAAAAAGCTCTGCTTTGATCTCCTGAGTTGGACCACTCATTTTTTTAAGCCCTGACATCTTAATTTTTGTTTACAAATTTCAATATATAATTTAATCACTGGGCCATGTGTTGCAGTTAACTTTAGTTCAGTGCGAAATTCAGCATTATTTCTTGAATCTACTCATATATTGAATGCATATTGAGTGAAACTACTCGTATATTCAATGTATTTATTGAGTTTTGTGTTTGTCACTGCCTAAATGTGCTAATTTTTTTGTATTTTACATTTATTTTGGAATTATCCTTTTAATTTAATTTCACTCAAGCCCTTCAAGCTGTCAATCTACAGAAAATGAATTTTGAAGCTGTAGAGTATCTTGATGCTGCTCAGGTAAGACTGTAAAGGATAATTATGTGGGTACTGTAGCCCATATGAAGTCCATCTTAATTAGCTGTTAATCAGGTGCTGTGTCCCCATGTTAAATTAACCTGTCCAGACCCAGTGTAGATGTGTCTCTGTTAGCTGCTTGTGTCCAATGATAGTGCAACTGTAGTGTGTCCATGATAACTGCATGTGTCCGGTGACTGTAGATATGGTGACTTTATGTTGTTGCATGCGTCCAATGGCAGTGCAATTGTTGTGTCTCCATGGTAACGGCATGTATTTGTTGGCCTTGTAGCCTGACCGTCCTAAAATGGTGATGGAGTACTACACGGGCCGACATGATGTCTGGGGGAATCTACACCATGTTTTTGTACCGGAGGGTAAGTAATATATTTTTCATGCAATGTGTAACGATAATGGTGTGTCCCTGGTGAGAGTCCTATGGAATTATTTCTTGATATGATTTTCCATTTTCTGGCACGCCATTATGAAATTATGTGCGTCTGCATTGCACTTAATGGGATGTAGCATGACATAGTCTGGAATTGCATACATTACTGCTGGTAAAATATTCATTATTGTTTCTTCAGTGATACTCATATACACATTGGTGGCTCACCCCTTTAAACTCTGCAATTTTTCCTATTTTGAGGGGATCTCACATAAACCTATAATATGTTAAGATAATATGTTTTTGGCCATTTTTTAACAAATTTTGTAGTACAATTCTATATAAAAAGGTAAAAACAATGTTGACCTTATAATGAAAGAAATAACACATTTTACTTATATAAATGCTTTCCAGTGAAAATCAGATGAAAAGAGAGTCATGAACACAACTCCATGGAAACTGTAAACGGTCTCAATGAACTATTGAAAGCTATTTTTAAAAGGTGGGTCTTGTGAGACCTGTTAAAGTCAGAAAACCCTGGAGCAGTGAAGGATGTCCTGAAGGAGAGAACTCCAGAGAGAGGGGGCAGCAGTGGAAAAACAGCTCAGAGTTGTTTGGGGGCAGGTGGGACACAGTACGTGGAAACTGGGGGGGTGAGGGGTTGTGGTGATGAAGAAGATCAGATGATGAGAGCCAGAGAGGCAGGATCCCTTTGTGCAGAGCTGCATGTTTATTTTGGGCCAAACAACAAGAAACATCAGGCAGTGATTGGATTCATGAAGACAGGTGCAGGTTGTGAAGCAGGAGAAGTCAATCCATGACGCAGAGTGGATTGGAGCAGACGAAGGGAAGGGCAGGCAAACAGGAATAGGAAAAGGCAGCCATGAGGGAGGGAGGGAGGGAGGGAGGGACAGAGAGAGAGAGAGAGCGAGAGAGAGAGAGAGAGAGTGAGAGAGAGAGAGAGAGAGAGAGAGAGAGAGATACGCTTGGTAACTTGCATTTGCTCAAAAATAAATACTAGTCAAAGTTAGTGCACTCTGGTTCGTTCCCAAATCCTATCAGTGAGATCAGCTGTGGCTGGCAGTCACTGATGATGGGGGTGTGACAATTTGACATTTTTGTGCTTTTTTCCATGTATTTCTCCATTATCTCTACACTGTTACTACATGCACTGAACTTGTGCATTTTTCTTGGAAAATCTGATACTTGCCATCTACTTTTTTGCTTTCAGAAATAGACGTTTCCTCAATTAACTTTGTAGCATGTTGCTTATGAAAGTTTTGTGATGGGAAAATAACAATGTACTTATGATGTGTTCTGTAAGTGAATTATGACTGTAGCCCAGTGAAACTGGGTGAAAAGCCATAAGGTGGACTGAAAAGGGGTATTGGAATGTGAAGGCCAGGAGAGTGGGCTCTTCTGCCTAGCACCAGCCATGAAAAAAGAACGGGGTGGGGCTAGATGACTATAAAAGTCCAGTGTATTGTTAGCACGGGGCTTCTGCGCTCGGTGTTAATTTGTGGGTTCGACTGGGGCGGGAGCCTCTCTGCTCAGAGAAAATATTTTTTTTACTTATTCATAACTTTTGTGTGTATCCTTGTCTCAGCCACTTTAAAATTTCCACAACAGCTTTGTTATATAAGACAATCAAGTACAATCCACATGTGAACTGGATTTTTGATTATGTGTATTTTTTTTTTTTGGTGGAATTTCCCATTTTTAAAAGTTCTGATCCACCACTATCTTGCGGGCCGGATCAGAACTTTCACTGGGCCAATTGCAGTCTGCAGGCCGTATGTTCGACACCCCTGACTTACAGGACTCGAGTACAGGACTATATCAACATGCTGTGGTCAAGAAAGATCAATACATAACATTCAGCTGTCCACAAATTCTATGGTTTCGAATTTAAACACATTACTCATATTTAATGATTTACTTTTAAAATACAGTAATGTTACTGTACATGTAAAGTACGTTTTGTGCTCAGATGACTTATTTAACAGCTGACTTGTCAGTAATACGTGTAATATGTTTTAATGCATGTACATCAGTGTGATTTATCCTCACTGCAGACATTTACAGATTAGACATGAAGGATCTCTTCATTCATTCTGATTCAGAGTGACTCTGCTGATCAACAAAATGAAAGAATTATTTGCTATATGAGGTAATCGTTATTCCGAGCCTTTCGTTTCTTATTAAAATACCATCTCAATTGCTGGACTCAAGTTTCTCATGTTAGGATTTCAGAATTACCTTTTTGATTACCTCAAATCAAGCAGTACTCAAGTGTAGTACAGTACCAGCCAGCTGACTTAATAAGGCCTCATCTGAGAAAATCAGGCGGTAAAATCCTCATGGAGAATGTGTATCACCAGTGACTTTTCACTGAGACATATGATGGTGTCTTAGCTAGAAATTGCAACAATCAGCAATCAATAAACACAATCAAAACCTTTACAGTGTTCTTTAAATGTTTTTACTCGTATATGATTTGTGGTTGTAGTATGCAATCTACACCCAACTGCTTGTGAGCTACAGCACTCGGCACAATACTGTCCATGAACTGAACTTCAACACTAGGCCTGAGGTATAAAAAGTAGCTCTTGCTATGAGAAAAGACATTTATCAGTGAAGCTGTCTAACCCCTAAGATGTATGTGACTGAAACGGTTGTTGTCTTCCTGTAAAACAATGCAGAATGCCATCTAAGTACAGATGATTTTATTTTCTCTTTTAATTCCATGTGCCTGGATATTTTGGATTATGTTGCTCCCTGTAAAAACTATAGTCCTGAGATTAGCTAAGGATCCATGGCTCAAGGATTATTCTCCTGCAGGAGATACTGTAGACAAGTGGAGAAAGGACAGACTCCATGTCTCATTAGAATCCTTAAGGCTTTGTTTGACTGAATATCAGGACGCAGTAAAGGTAACCAATTCAGAGTTTTTATCCAGGACAATAAATAATTGTCATCGTCCTGGAGTTTTATGGAAGTCAATCAAATCTGTTATTAATCCTTGGTTAACTGGGCCATATATATAACTGGGCTGATATAACTGTTGATCACTGTGAGGAATTCCTAGAATACTTTGCCAATATTGAGTCAGTAAGGCAAGGCTTGGTTTGGAATTTAGCTGTATGTCATGAGTCTTATTCATGCTCTGTGGTTTTTGAACACTTTGACCGTGTTTCTTTTTCTTCCCTTTTTGAGATAGTTAAGAATTTGAAACCCACTTTCTATCCTTTCGACATTGTTCCTGTCAGCCTGCTAAAAGAGGCTTTTAACACTGTAGGTTCTTGTCTCACGGCTTTCATAAATGACTGTCTTAGAATAGTATTGCTACATGATGCAAATATGATATAGTAACACCTCCTTAAGAAACCCCATCTTGATCCCATTTCCCATTTCAGACCCATTTCCCATTTACCATTTTTGTCCAATGTCTTGGAGAAAGTTGTCATTCAGCTTCAACATTTCTTACGTGACATATTCATATATGAGAAATTTCAGTCTGGTTTCAAAACCCAGCATAGTACTAAATCGTCTTTACTAAAAATGCACAATGATATTATGCTAGCACTGGCCAATAATACTGTTTTATATTGATTCTCCTTGATCTGACAGCTGTGTTCAACACTATGGACCATGACGTTCTTACTTCTCATCTTAATAAACTAGTAGGTCTTCGAGATACAGTGCTGGTATGGTTTGTATCTTACCTTAGGAATAGGGGTTTCTTAGTGAGCTGGGGAAATGTTTTGTCTTCCTGTGCCCCTCAGCCTTGGGTGATATCCCAAGGCTCCTTTTGTATTTTCTCTATACTTATTACCTCTGTGCTCTATCATTAGGAAGTATAACTCGTTTTTTCATCTTCACATTGATGATGTTCAGTTACACCTGCCTGACAAACTCGGAACTTCCATCCTGTTACAGTCATTGTTCGACTGCTTAAATGAGATTAAGCTGTCTCAGAATTTCTTATGCTTAAACGAAAACAAATCAAAATTTGTTTTTTTGGCATTCCTGGCATCTGGGATCTCCCTGACTTAAGCGTTAGAGATCTAGCACTAAACAATAAGATCGAGGTCAGAAATCTGGGGGGAATTTTTAATGACCATCTGCACTTTCACATCCAAATTAACTCAGTTCAGAGAACAAACTTCTTTAAATTCACCTGCTAGCTAAGATTAAACCTTTTCTTGGTCAGAGAAACTTGGAGAAAGCCAGTCATTCTCTGATACTGCATTAGATTACTGTAATGCCTTATATATAGGTGTCAATTAGTCTGTTTTACTTCTGTTACAGTTGGCTCAGAATGCAGCCTCTTGTTTTTTGTCTAATACCTCAAAGCACAACCGTATTAGTCCTGTTCTCCATTTTCGTCATTGGCTGCCAGGTCAATCTAGAGTTAAATTCAAACTTTTGTTATTTGTCTTTAAAGCCCTCAATGGCCCGGCCCCAACTTACTTTGCTGACCTCATACACAAGTGCCAATCTGGCTGCTCTCTCAGGTCATCTGAGCGATGTTTGTTGGAAGTTCTGAGATCAGGATACAAATCCTGGGGTGGCTGTGCATTTTCTGTGGTCGCATGCAAGCTATGGAACTCCTTACCTGTCAATCTTCATACTGTAAATGAGTTCTCTCTCTTTAATGCTATGCTGAAAGCTTATTTATTAATTCAGGGTTTTGGTACTTACCAGATGGTCACGACAAGGTTTTCTTCTTTGTAACTCTGTTATGTCATGTGTTGTTTTATGTTGTATTACTGGTTTTATTCTTTGTTCAGCACCTAGGTTCAGCTGTTAGGTGCTATAAAAATAAATGTTGATTTGGTTTGAGTTGTTTCTTTTTGTGAACAAGCACTCTTAAGTGTTTCTCTTTGTGGCAGACATGGTTGCCATGCTGAGAAAGATTCTAAGAAGGGGCGTGTCCATCAATTTGTACATGTTTCATGGTGGGACCAACTTCGGTTTTATGAGTGGATCACAAGGAGCTCCACCTTACAAGCTGCAAGTCACAAGCTATGGTTGGTGTTTTTTTTGTTACGTATGGTTTTATATCATTAGTCTTATTATTATTAATATCATTAATCTCAGACTTTTGAATGAAGATGTATACTGTACTGCTACTGTGTGGTACTTTAGAATGCACTAGATGGGGCAGGCATTATCTAAGTAATGTACAGGGGGAGATGGTTAGATACAACTGCCAGTGACCAGTAGATGGCGCCAAAAGTGTGTTGATAATTGTTGATAAAACAAGCACCTCCACAAAACAACTCAGGTGAGCCGCTAACATTCAGTGATGTTGGTATTTATACATTTTCTTTTTGATATCATTAGTTACACATATAATCCTTATTCTCTTCACATTTATAGCATTTCAGCAGTAATTTTCTTTGAATACTTCACCGTTACTGCAATAGACTTTTGGATACGTTTAAACTTTTTTGTGGAAAAGGTTTTATTCTTCCTTTAATTTGGTGTTGATTAGTTTAAAATAGGGAAGAATGGTGAGCACAGAGGAAGCACCTGACCTACTGAGTAAATTTGTCTACCCAGATTATGATGCACCCTTATCTGAAGATGGAGACTACACAGCGAAATACCATCTCATCAGGGACCTTCTTAGTCACTATCACAGTAAGTTCAGTCTGTCTTCTTTACCCAGGTTATCACCAGCCAGAATCATGGCTTAAGGACTGTGTGACTGTGGGCACACAGTAATTTTACGAAGCTCTTTAATTTTTTTTTTAATTTTCCCATATTCATAGTCAGGGAGTGTTTTGTGTCTGTGCAGCCCTGACTAACTCCAGCCTTCACTCTCCCAGAGGAGCCCCTTCCGCAGGTACCGGTTCTCCAGGGGCGGGACACGTACGAAGCTGCGGTGATGTACCTGCACCTCTCCCTGTGGGACGCGCTGCAGTTTGCTGAGGGGGTGAGGACAGCTGGCCAGGCTCACCTGGCAGTGCCTTTGAGTCTGCCTGCCTCATGTATTTCAGTTGCCACAAGTACACAGAGTTTGACACTGCTGCCAAAATGGCCAATTGTTTTCCATAAGCCTTTCAGGTCTCTGATGCCTGTCTCTATGGAGAACCTGCCAGCCAATAATGGCAACGGGCAGTCATATGGATACACCCTGTATGAGACTGACATTGATGGAGAGGGCACCTTGAACGCTAAGGGCAACGTGCGTGATCGGGCACTGGTGAGTGTGATCCTCTGTGTAGTCTGGAGGATCTGGAACGTGCTGCTCTTAGCTCTGGGGGATTTCGAAAGCTGTAGCTGTATTGGTCATACAAGGAGGACAGATAGCCAGGCAGATTCAGTTAGAGTTTATACCCAATCAATAATTGTGCCTGCTTTGTATGTTGTATAGTTCGTTTTTGCCTTAAATTACTTGCTAAAAGCTAATTTGTCAGCCCCCTCAGGCTAGATGTTTCTGATTCAATAGCTGTAACTGCATTTACATCAGCTGCACTATGGTATATCAATTTATGCTAATTTATATGCTGTAAAGCTGGTCTATTGTAATTTTCCTGGAACGCAAACATAAATTCAATTTATTTTATTTAGGAAGACAATATAAATTGAATTTAAATAGAGTAGATTAGTTTAAAGGCCATGTACATGTCTGGTAATTAAAGCTTGACTTGATTACTCGTAGGTGTTTGTGGACAAACGTTTCATCGGCGTCTTGACACGTAAAAATCAGGAGCTGGTCGTGTCTGAAGGGAAGGTAAGAGCTTCTCTTCTCCTTTGTCCCTGTGATGTGAGCTCTGTGTCCAGCTACTGAGGGATTTAAGGACTGTCAGAGCATGATAACAACCAGACCTGTGTCTGCTGTAATAGCAGTGTTGACAACTGATATGAGTGCTGAACTTAACGTTACAGCCTGGACAAAGATAAGGCTGAACAAAAGTGGCAGTGGTCAGTTAACATACTGTTTTGTATCACTTGTGGAACTTATACAACAGTCTCCAGGTCCGTACTCAGAATGTTGGTTACAGACTAATGTCTTCTGGAGTTGATCTTACTTTCTCATTCTAAATGGCAGGGCAAGCGGGTGCTGAGCCTTCTGGTGGAGAATTGTGGTCGTGCAAGCTATGGGAAAGATCTGGACAAACAACACAAAGGTAGTTTGAAGCCCCCAAAGCCCCAGAATTTATGGACTAAATGGGGTTGATTTTACAGCATCTTAATTATGTTGTTTAGACCAAAAAAATCCATCCTGTTTTAGCTAATGAGTAACACCTCATGTAGTTGTACCTCAGCTACAAGCCGTTTCCATGCCCGTCACACATAAACATAATATTGAAAGATTTTTTATATATGTAATGATTCAAACAATAAAACAAAGGCCTTTTTGTGAACAGATTTCATTAATGACATTGAGAACCAATATAGATTGAAGACCAGTGTTGATTGAGGATTATACATTATACATTGTATAATAAATAAATCTCAGTTGATTTGTAGACTCATTTATCATGTTTTACTCATTGCAGGTTTAGTAGGGGACGTTGAATTGAACCGAACTCCACTAAAGAACTTCACCATCTACAGTCTGGATATGAAGTCGAGCTTTATAGACAGGTGTGTTTGTTCATTTTTTTGCTCATTTAGTTGTAATGATTATTTTACCTCTCTACATTAAACCATATGACAATTATAAATTTAGTCTGTCTACAGTTCCCAGAATCCCTTTCAATAGGAAAAGTGGCACATTTTGTTCCTTGAGTGTTTTTGACATTAAAGCATTAAAGAATAAAATTTTAGAAAGTAATTAGTTACACATTTAATTTTGATCTGTAATTTTAAGCGTGAATTTCACGTAACATGGAATTCTTAGCAGTTGCTGACATTCTAATTTGTGTGTTTGTTATTCACATTCAAATTATTTCCCTGTTAAAAAACTTTTACTAAACTTTATTTTCTATAAAACTGTAGTATTTGTCAGTGGAAGACTCGGATTAGCATATTTTGTTATTTTTTTGACAAATTTTTTTAATGAACATAATGTTTTGACACCTGTGATTTTTAAAAACAGAAAAGGAATAAGAAATAATATTATTCAATGCAATTTCTTATGTGTACGATGTGCCCTTTGTACCCTATATGCGGTCATCATAGTTACAACCATAACGTGCTTATAAATGTACACGAGTCTGGTTAATGCAAACCAGTGGTGACAGGTTGCCATAAACTCTGACACTTTCTAGTGGACAGAGGCATGTTTAATTAAAATGTTTAATGCATATCATTATAGTAGGTACAGTAGTTAGTGTCTTAATATTTACTGGGCAACTCTGTTGAAGAAAGCCCTTGGTCTTCTGAACAGCATTTTGCTTATTAATGTCATGACTATTGATTATGCTCATAACATGACGCAGCACCAGTGATCTGTTGAAATGAGCAGCCATGTGTTTGGATAGACAGCGTCACTTCTCAGCCATTCAGCTCTGACTGTCCTTCAGCTCCGGTGTCCCCAGAGCATCAGCGCTCTCAGCTAATGACAGTGCCTGCACTTATCTGATGATGTCCTTCTGTAGCCTGACACAATATTAAACAATGCAGGTGTCAAGGAGACAGGAGGTCAGAGACTTCTGTGAAGGGAGCAAAGTTGCCGTGTGTCGCATTAAGCTGACTTGCTGTTGGCTACCCACATTCCTGCTTATAGGCGGATAGACAAGGCGGTGCACAAGCGGCACCAGAAATGTGTGCTGAAAGCTGTAATCTGCTCTTATCACTGGTGCTTATAAATGCTTGAATTTAAACGGGGCTGCATACGCAGCATGCATATACTGGTTAACGGATCATGTTTGTAACTGGTGTGCTTATAAGTGGAGTGCACTGTAGTTCCAAAATCTGAAAAGCCCCGAAATAAAACGTTTCATACATTTGATGCCAAAACTGATTTAGTTTACAAGCTAATTGTCATGGTTCTCTGATTTCCTCTCACAGTCCAAAGACATGCAGGTTAGGTTGATTGGTGTCTCCAAATTGCCTGTAGAGTGTGTGTGTGTGTGTGTGTGTGTGTGTGTGTGTGTGTGTGTG
>JABJVR010004911.1:0-14144 GCA_025773905.1 Chitala chitala | reverse complement strand
CCCCCCCCCCCCCCCCCCCCCCCCCCCCCCCCCCCCCCCCCCCCCCCCCCCCCCCCCCCCCCCCCCCCCCCACGGTAAGAGCCTCAGAAGTCCAGGAAAGCAGACAAGAGCCAGGAAATATTACTCATTAAGAACCACACTGGGAGAATAGTGTGTGTGGCTCTGAAGCAAAACAGAGAGGACAGGGGAGAAACCCAGAAAGCGTTCAGTGTCAAACCGAAGAGGTGAAGCACACCACCTGGCCAGTTCTCACACACCGCTCTGCAGCCCCATCTCGACATGGGCTTGGGACAGAACCCAGCCCTGCCTGCACTGTGAAGGATATGGGAAAGCAGAGCAGTAATTTTGCTCGTTGTCTGCAGAACCATCAATATTCAGCACAGCCACAATAGCGTCCTTTGTTCTGTTCTGCAATCTGACCCACTTTTTCTGCATCCGTCACTGATGGTCGGAGCGAAATGGACTGGCTCTGTTTGAGCATTCCACCACGCCTGAAGGGGGCACACGCTTACACAGCCACACTGGGGGCTCCATCTCTGCATTCCTTTAGAGTTTTGCCATCATCTTTGACTCGCCCCTACATACTGTCAAAGGGATACCCGTTACCTACGCCAGCAGGCTACAAACATGGCATCACTTTCTTAAAGACCTCCTTCCACTTAATTTCTGCCACCTCAAAGTCACAAAAAAATCCCTTAAACTCCTGACAAAATTGAGACAACTTATGTTAAAAATACAAGTTGCGAACATCTAATCAAAGAATAGAAAGCTTTAAGCTATTTTGAGTACTTTTATTCTTGTCCACGATACACCTGTACCAGTCCCAGAGTAAAGTGCAACGTTCCACCAAATGAACCAGGTCACATATTAGGAACAGCAGAAGAAGCAACACCAGAGGGACAAGAAGGAGGGGTAAAACATGCAGGAGACCATCAGTCCACATGCACGAGAAACTCAAGAACGTACAGGATCACAAAGCCATGAGAGTGCAGAAGATGGTGTTCTGTGGCTCTAATAGCTAGACGTACGGGCCAGACAGAGCTCTTGCATTTTCCTCCCCTCCTCCTTATTTAGGAGTCTGGCAACACTGCATGGAGCACCTGCTGGGGGGTGTGGCTGCACCCAAATGCTGCATTTCTGAATTGCCTTCTTCCTTTAAATGAAATCCTTGCAGTGCTCCAAGTTTTGACAAGGCTATACATTGTTTCTGACAAAGTCATGCTTTGCAAGACTGAACAGATCTAGGGCAATCTTCTGAACTAAAATTATTCAGTTTTGTAAGAATAGCAAGAGTGTAGCATAAAGGTCCATGATGTGCTTCAAATTCAGAGTAAACACACCTGAAATAAGATCTGAAAAGAACTGTGACAATTGTCTCGTCTCCATCTAACATGTTCCATGACAACCTGCTCAAAGGTCATTGGAATCTATGACCAGCCAAAAATCACTTAGTTCTTAAAACAGCAAGGCCACATCATCAGTGAAGTCAAGAAAATGTATTATGAATGTAAAACATTACAGTTTACATTTATTTCCACTGAAACAGGAAGAAGTTCTCACTCCCCGAAACACTAAATCAAGATAATCAATGGGAAACGTAACCACCACACCACGTGCTTCTGCTGTCATTAGGCTCACTGACCAACTTGGATAATAACAAAACACTTGCTGTGGCTGCCCACACTGATGCCATAACTCAAAATATATAATTTGCTCCAACTATTCTACCCCCACCATCACATTTCTTCATCGTGACAGAGTTGGAAGGCAAAGTAAAAGGCAGCAATGTAAAAAGCCTGTCCACAGCCAAGACACTTGCGTTGTGGCTGCTCTACATTACCTCTAGCAGAATTACATTCACTAATGTATAATTGGATTTTGACTCTTGAATTTGATACCTGACGTTTCTTTTTTTCTGGTGCATGTGTAGAAGTACTACAAAAGTCACGTGGATGCAAATTCCCCACCACGTAACTCCCCCACAAGCAAATCCGCTTTTATACTCCGCATTTTAAATCGGAAAACTGAATGGATATGCTTTTTTTTTTTTTTTTTTTTAAGTTGTCGCTTGGATTAAGTGTATTTCAGTGAAACTCGCATCACAAATAGTGCAGCCAATTAACAGTTATAGCATGCGTTTTTAATACTTAATAGGTTAAACAACGTTTGCCATTTTAGATGACAAAAGAGAAAATTGAATAAGCACTTGTATATAAAGAATGTTGTCGCCGCTAAACACACAGTATTGCAAAATACTGCGATACTCGCAAACGCAGCCCCCCAGTCCGTATCAGAGGGGGTGTTCTGTGTTTCATGTTTGTTGCTTGTACCGTTCATTGTACCAAGCACGGGTTCCATTTTGCTGTATTTATCAGTTCTTCTCGGTACTACAACATCAGTTATCGCATGAAAGTATGCATAGCGGACATCGTACATATCTGAGTAAAACTGCACACTGGTCTCCTTCACCTTGCCACCATTCTGAGCAGCAAACTTTCACAGCACAACGCATTAATGTCCACATAACTAGGCTCTACAAACATGAATGTAGAACATCGTGTCCAGAAGCTTCATTATCATTTTTTTTTTCACTAATACAGCGTTGGCAAACAGAAGTGCGCGTGTCAGCGACGCGATGGCGATGCGGAGCACGTCTGGACAGAACTCTCCGCACCTGCTCTGCGAAGGAGCGCGTCTCGGGGAGGGACAGGCGGCTCACAGGCGCAGCTTTGTCTCACCCGGCCACATCTAGCCAAAATGACCAGCCACAGCTTTGGATGTGCACAGCAAGACGACCTCTTATTCAAATTAACCATCACATTAAATCGGAAAAGCAGCGCCTGTGGTGATCATGTCATATTATTAAGCGGAGCTTTATAACGTTTTGCGCCATTTTCCCACGCGTCCTCGTAAAAGGAAGACCAGCGTTTCTTACCTTACAGCCTGCAGAAACCGAGCGTTTCACCTCCTCATCTTCGTCCGGAGGATCCGTCCTACGTGTCGCCATTATTTCATTTCAAATTAGCGGAACCGAGATCCTTCGGGGCCGACATTGATGTGGCAGGAGAAAACATCCAAAAAAAAAAAAAAAAAAAAAAAAAAAAAAAAAAAAAAGCAAGACTCCGTACCCGGGTCCTTTTTTAGTCCACACCGACTTCTGTCTTCATTGCAGCATGCATGCGATTCTACGATAAAATACACTAGATTATGGGAGCTTCCCACTCTCTCTAATCGTTAGATTTTACAAAAGCGAAAACACTGCTTGCAGACACAGTGCCCGCCTAGCTATCATTTTCTCAAACGCATTTAGTGAAATATATTCATTATAAGATGATTACAATGAATCGCTTAGTGCGGTGATGCACAACATGCAAACCTTCATCACAGAATCGGTCTCGAATGTGTCAATCAGTAATTGGCCACGAACACCAAAGGCACACAGAGGTATTTCAGTAGGCGTGGGACTATTCATAAACGCATGAGGAAACACAGCAGGAGAGCCGCTGCGCAGTGTGACATTAAAGCGTGTCTTTTCTACGGTCCAGGTACCGCTCAGCCAAATATGCAATCAAAAGCGTCATGCATGCGAGATGTACTTATGGCCCTGCACGCAATTGGTTTTCAAGAAACTCCAATGAACTGTACACCTATGTTAACAGAAATGCTGGAATACCCGTTACGTAACTTACGAGGACGCTACTTCCGACCTTATCAATTCACAAATGTTAAATAAAAAATTAGCCGAACTTCTGAATACATGATAAAAACGTTCACTGACGTTTTGTGCCACACAGCCGCTAACAATTTTTACACAACTGCTTATCACAAGAATAATTTCCAAAGAACCTTTTCACCTTACATTACTCTGTCAGTCAGTTGCATTATTCTCCAAGGACCGAGTGCAGTTCATATTCATTAGTGCGCCAGCAGCTGACTACCCCTCTAACGTTATTCTAAGGCCAAATCCAAGTAAAAAAAATACTTACAAAACTCGGAGCAACAATTGTTTAAAGTGTTGCAGCTTAACTTCTGTAGAATTAAAGTCGAACTTCCAGTACATTTTTAGCCATAAACCATCTGCCAACATCCGTAGTAAGGGGGGGCAGTCCCGGCCTGATTATTCTATTTTTTCGCTGCACACTAGTGAACTACACTAGACAGGCAATCCCTTTCAACATTTGTTAGGCAGATGTTGTAGGCTGACGAACAAGCTGAACATCCCCACATCCCCACTTGATGTATACATAAAGCGGCTCCTTATTCACAGTTTGACCACTGACCGGTCACTTACTTTTACCACTTTTAAGATCGCTTTTACTTAAACAGAATCCACACACAGCGTACACACCTACTGCTCTTCGAATGGGCGCACGCCAACTTGCAACACATAATGTGTAGATAAGTGTGGTCTACCGATCAGAGAATGTTTACTAGGTGACTGGCACCATTCACCCGAGCCATGCAACCCGTGCCATCTGCTCAAGAGAAGACGGGAACGCTGTGCAAACAACCTACCTGCTACAAACCGAAACAAAATAACCACCAAAGACCAGCACGCTCATTTTCATCCTCCAACGAAAATCAATGCGTCCAGTGACCGAAATGTTGCATTGATCAACGCAAGCTTCCTTAACTCACTGGCGAAACTTGGAGCAAAGACACATTGTCGCTCAAACCAGCAGCACTGGGTACCTGTGAAAAAAACAAAAATGCACAAAAATAGCCAGCTATTTAGCAAGCGATCGCCCAACAGCGCACATTTTAATGAAAGCGCACGAGCCGGGAAAAACAACCGTAGCGCTGAAGTGCAGTGTTATATATTCCATTAGAGCGCTTTATTCGTGCAAACAGGCGCTTCGCGCAGGATTTAAACAAAAGTATTTTCTCATAGCCTCCCCCCTCCGTCCCGCTGGTGGCGTGGCGAACTGGCCCGAAGCTTTGGCGAACCTCCGATTGCACGCAGTCGCGGCCCCCGGGCCCCCACCGCAGCGCTCGCGCCCAATCGCGTGCACCGTGCTGTTAATTAGCGCTCCGCGCGCAGCCAACCGGAGGCGTCCTTACGCACGCGCGCTCCAGCGTGAGTCAAAACGGGTTAAATGCGGCTCCTGTCTAGTTTATTAACCTCTAGCTATTTATAAGCGTGTTCAGCCGCGGTTTTTATAGTTGATCTACCGAAGAGGCGCAAAATAATTTATAAATAACTAAAGGTATTATGTTTTATTTTAGGAAAGGTACAGCAATATATTTTTATATTGTATTATTGTATTATTTATCACAAACGTAAACGTTATAACTACTATCGTCTTGTTCTGATTAAAATAATAATATAAAAAATAAAAAACGAAGAACAACAGAATAAAGGGAGGCAACAGGTGATGAGTGAGCCGTTTTGAGAATTGGTGTGGGTGTAGCGTGGAGTGGGTTAATAACGCGCAACACAGCAACTGCATTACAATTTACTGTAATTTCGATGTACAAACGTCGTAAAACTGCGACTATTCCGACGATTTAGTTGTTTCAGCGATTTGAATGTCATTTTGAAATAATTTGATTTTCAGTATAATCTTTGATCGTTCACTGTTAAATAGCTCGGTGGTTTTAGATGTAAACCGATGTAAATCGTTGCCTTTTTTGTGTTGGGCATCTGTGTGCTAAAATAAATAATTCGGTTTTGATCCTGCCCGTCCGTTCACAGTGCTGTATTTTTAGGCTGGCATGAAGCAGCTGGCTGTACCGCGTTTTTTGAGAGCAGCATGGTAGAGCAGTTGGAATCCCTATCTGGTGACATGAAGCTAAATTCCTACTCGTGTTGAGTAATAAAATGCACCCCCCTTCTTTTATATGACAAATACATCAGTCTGGCAAGGATACTGTATTTCTTGTCAGATATAAAGTGAATATTGTCGTCTCCGTTACACACGTGAAATTGTCAATTATACTTTTGGAATTACAGTACTTGAAATTGTTGATAATTGCTATGCATTAAAGTTGATTTTTTTTTTTTTTTTTAGAAATTCGTTATCATCATATGCAATTACATTGTATGCATATAAAAGTGCATAGATAAAGTTTGTCGATTTTGTTGTGTAACACTGCATCATCTACATGATGGGTTGTTGGTCCGAACCTTGAATACGTACGGATGGCACTTGGATGCGTGTCGCTGGAGCTGCACGCTGGCCATGTGCCGCATGGGAATTCGCTGACGCTACCTCTCTTACTGGGTAGTTTAGTTGTCGGTTTCTTGTACTGGTTAATTACCAACTTCACCTCTATAACATGGAACAAATAGCACATAATACACGCAACATAGAATGGAAGGTTTATTACGCTTTTTTGTCACGATTTGCGTGTTCATGTACAGAGATATTTTTAAAACTGCGTTCACGGTGGCAGCATCATCCACCCATACAAAGCATGAGAATCTCTAAGATAATAATATCTGAAAACGGTTATGTTGAAAATGTAATTAACAAACTGTTGTTGCTTCTGCAAAAAAAAGAGTTAATCAGTTGCCCCGTGTTCACAAAAAAGTTACTCCAAATGCTGAATACCATTTTAAATGTGAAACAGAAACAAAGTACATCACTTTATCAGTGAAGTAATGAATTGCATACGAAGGAAAGGCTTTTGTCTTTTACCGAGTTTTGTTACCACCATTGTCTGAGCACTTGTCTTTGTCTCTACAAAGATGATTCATACCATCAAACGAATCTTCTGTCTGTCTTTTTCAGAAGATTTTTATACTATTGTCCTCTTCACTAGGACCCATATTAACAATAGTTTGCGCAAACAACAGAAAACCACAAAAGTGCAAAAATGCGTGCATGAGTATGAGGGAAGAAAAGAAAGCCTAAATCAGCCACGAGAGCTAGAGGCTGGTTCAGGAACTGGGTGTGTCCCAGTCAGTGTGCAGCATCTCTCAGCTCTTCTCGGAACACACGGCCAGTGGACTACATGCTTCGCACGTGTTTTTGAATAGTCAGGCTATTCATATTAATATTCACGGTCCGAGTAAGTGAAATAGAGCGAATATAAATAAAAACAAAACATGTGACGAACCTATGTCGTTATATAAAGGATGAAGCGTTAAAGGAGCACTCGGACATGTCACTGGAGATGCTTTGAACGTGCATGACATAACTTTGCCCGTGGATATATGGTTCTCACTATAATGGCTGCATTTCCATGTACAGTACGCGCGTTCTCCGTATGAACAATGTGGTGCCGCAGGAGCCGCACGAAAAAGGGCCCGTCTCTGCTGTGCTCACGCACAAAGCGTGACAGTGTGTGCTTCATGAGGTCGCTGGAGTGTCACAGTGCAGCTGGACAATAGGTCGCTTCTCTCGACCCTGGTCCCTCGCTCAGTGCTGTCCAGTCTGCCGTGGTTTAAAGGTCTGGACCCCAGACGACCTAAACAGTGATTTATTCGTTGCCAGTTCCTTCACAAGTCTATGCAAACCTTTGTGCTACTTTACTTTCATATTTTCTATACAACTGCATAGACATATTTAAACAATATATATTAATGATAAAGCTGTGCATGTGACGCAAATAACGGTTGATTGCGTTTGGAAATATATTGCAAACGGACGGTGTTTCAGCCTTCTTTTTGTTTTTCGCACGCAGTTACGACCCGCGTTCAAAAGCCGCCTGCTTCCTCCGTCCTGTGCAATGGATTTTAAAATCATTAGGGGACATTTTTATTACTGTATGATGTGTATCGGGACATTGGTGGGTTTTTAACCTAGTTTGCAGATTGTACATCTTCTTCCTCTAAGTTTAGGAGAAATAGTTGTGGAAAACACAGATGGGCTTCTGCTGATGTGCAGATTAGCGGCCAAAGTAATACCGATCTCGGAGGCTGGGACTAAGGGTAACACACACCCGGTGCTGGCCTTCATGCAGCCGAACAGCTGGTCACTTATTTTATTTTTACCTCGCTTAATGTCCTCATTTAGAGTGAGGTTGAAGAGGTCTGGAGAAACTTGGAGGATGCAGACGGCACTCGAATATGAAAGCAAGACGCTGGAGAGAAGTGATGTAAGGTGCTCATTTAACCTTCACCCTGAGGACAGTAGCAGCTATATTTCACTTTACCGCGAGCCAGACTAACGTTCACATTTCAGATTTTTTAGTTTTTTTTTTTTTTTGTGATACACAGTTGGCTTGACCTGCTATAACACTCTATGTACATTTTTAGCTACGATGTTCCATAAACAGGCTGAACCCATGTCCTTGACTCACTTCCTCAAACCCATGTAGACTGACCTTTAGACATGAAAAAATTATTTGCAGGAATTAAGTAATTCGGTTGACAAGTTGCTGAACATTTTCAAGGAAAATTTAAGTTGCCCAGCTGGGAAAACTACTGGTGGCATTTACATATCCAGAAAATCTAGAAATAAAATTTTGATATTAGCGGACATGAGGAAGTCCTGCATGGGAAGTGTTGTATATGTGCACGTAAAAACAGAAAATAAGTGTCCTGTTTTCAGTTCTTTTGCTATCTGGTCCTCCTTGTGTTGTTTGTGTGTTTCACGGGGACACATGCAGTTACACATTGTTATACACATGCAACCAATGCAGTTTAAATAGGACATTTAAGAGATAATGTGGAGCCCCAATCCCTGGTTAGGCTTTTAAAGGGAACACACTACCTAATAAAGAAAATCAGCATAAAAGAAAAGGACAGATAAAACTAACGATGTGACAATCCAACCATGAAACATGACTATATACCAAAGTGTGTATCTGCCAAAGCTAATAGTATTACTTTTGTTCACACATTGGACAAATGCTTATCGCCAGTATCCAATCAGTTGTCCTGCCTCTTATGACATTGTTCCAGTCCTCATAATTAACGATTTAACAGAATAAATACGGTGAAGCCCAACATGCTACCAGTCATCGTCTGCTACTGCCTTTGTGGTTTGCGTTCTGAAAGGGCCCTAAAAATGCGTCTGCTCTTTGGACATGGCGAGCGTCCTGGTTTTGTTCCAGAAGGCCCACCTGTCCCTTTGCTTCTGTGGCCTTTTGTCCTGGGGTTATCCGAATCGGCAGCGGCCACAATGCCGCCTAACCCGGGGAACTCCTTTCAGTCTTTCTTTTGAAAAACCCGCCTCCACACTGGAAACTGAAGCTGCAGTGCCGTCTTTGTTCGAGCTTGAAAGAGAACAGATGTCATTCAGAATTCACTAAAAAAAGTCAGCACCGTATATGGTAACGTCATACTAAAAAGCAGAATTTTCTTGGCACACCTTAAAACAATGTATTGTTTCTTGGGATGATATAAAGTACATTAATATGGGCAAAATGCAACATGCTGTTAAGTTAAACATTCAAAATTTCTGTACAATTTGATGCAGCCTAAAGAGACCTAAACAGCATTCGGCTTTTGTCCTATCTGTCTGCTTACTCTAGCTTTAATAAATTAGCTCAGAATTAAGTGAAAATCAATGTGGTTAAGAGAGGCAAAAATCTAATTTAAATAAAAGCCTATATTCATTACAAGTCAGTCACTGGCTGCTTGGTTCATCCATCCATTTTCCATGCTGCTAATACTGTGGAGAGTGACAGAGGTAGCTTGGAGCCTATCCCACATTTTTTGACTGGGGGGGGGGGTGCAGAATACCCAGAAGAACCCAGACAAAACAGGGAAAGCACACAAGCCCCCACAGGTGAAAGAAAGGATTTGAGCATGACAACAGCATTAGCCACTGAGCCACCGTGCCCCCCTCGCTTGGTTCACTTTCGTAAATTGCCATATATCACATTGAGTATTTCCAAACACTGATGTGCATTTGTACAAACAAGCTGCAGAAAAATATTGTTCAACCCTGTGTGCCTAGAATACATTTTATATAAAGTCATACTGTCTGTTCATGTTGTCTTTCTTTGGTTAATGCTCAGTTAAAAAGAGGAGGAAGAGCCAGTAATATGGCAGATAGAGGCAAAGCCCTGCCTGTATGTGAATTTCATTAAGGGACAAGGACTGAGCCACAGATTTAAGGCTCAGTATGGGTGAGGCTTGGCAGAAAAGGGGCTGTCCTCTCATAGATAAGAGACAGACAGATAGACAGCAGTGTACATACAGTAGATTAGACAGTTTTAGGAGAATCCAACCCAGTCATGGTGTTCCTGGAAGAGCTGGTAGAAAACGCAGCAATTCTGTGAACCCAGGATCCAGTTTAGTTGTGGTTACATAAGATGAATTATTGGAATGCCAGAACTGGATGGTGAGCACAAAGGATGCATTCTGCAGTGTCAGTGTATGTCCAGACTTTGTTATTTTCAGGAAGAGTTTCCATTTAGCAGGATGCCCAAGGAGACTTTGACTACAGACCTTAAATCTGAGAAAAGACCTTACAGTCCTAAAGACCTTACAGTCCTAAAGACCTCACAGTCCTAAAGACCTTACAGTCCTAAAAACCTCACTGTCCTAAAGACCTTACAGTCCTAAAGACCTTAGTGTCCTAAAGACCTTACAGTCCTAAAGACCTCACTGTCCTAAAGACCTTACAGTCCCAAAGACCTTACAGTCCTAAAGACCTTACTGTCAGTGTCCTCCTGAGGTCACCAGTTCCTTCACATCATCCTTCTCTGGTAAAAGCTGTAAATGAAGTGGGCCACAAGACGACATGGAACTCAGACTAAATACCTAAACAATCCAGGCCCAACAGAAAGCATGTAAGTGGATCCAAGGATTTGTGAAGCAAAGGTAATTTAAGTCTCATAGCTCAGCAGAGGTACCGGAGAGGCAAAGCAACAATAGACACAAGAACGCTCTGGAACACGGGAGCTGCTCAGAATTTAACAGGCAGGTTGCCATAAAGGCAGCAGTTTATGCAGAGGTCTGCTCATTTCTACATGAACAGGAAATTCTTGTGCTTTGGCTTAGTCATCAGATATATAACCAGAACCTGGCCGTTGAGCAGTTGGGACTAATACTTGCACTATGTGCACACATCACCTACTGACTTCCTGCCACGATCAAAGGCTTGCACACACTGCAGATTGCTTATATGGTATGTCAATCTAAGTAACAAATCGCAGAACCAATTAACCAATCAAAGATCAAAAGGGGCCTAGAACACATCACAGGAGAGTCAGGCTGCAGGAATCTGTCCACACAGGGTAAGACACCAGTCCTTTGTAAGTACACTCTATGGGCAATTTAGAGATACGAACTCACCAGAACACGGACATGTAACAAAATCATGGCACCGTGCCTTTCTGTGCTAACCATTTAATATATATATCTGCCCTCACCCAACATTATTACTTCACCCTACACGTCTAGCCTGGGTCCTAGTTATGGCTACGAGTGTGAGAGCACCACAAGCCCTTTTTTACAAGTTCTTGGTTACTCTCCTCTATTGTCATCTAGATTTATTGTTACACCTTTTCCTTTATGCATGATTGTCATCCACTCCATGTGCCACAGTGTCGTTATGCACCTGTGTTATGAAAGCCATTATGTTGGGTGGCAGTGGGCTCAGTGGGCAGCACTATTTCCTCATATCTTCACGGTTGTAGGTGTAAAGGTGGCTCTGTGTGTGGAGTTTGCATGTTCTCCACATGCAAGTGTGGGTGATCTCTGGTTTTCTTCCAAAGCCTGCCTCATTGTCTGCACAGTCAACTGAGAAACACTGGCTATGTCCGAAATCACTCCCTACTTACTTTGTCCCTACTCACCATATAGGGTATTAGAAATAGCGCACTATATATTGGAGTATATAGTGTGCTCAGTATACAGACTCTACCACAGTACTCAAACCTTCTGCGCCATTGACTTAGTTGTCATAATCAATGGAAAATAAAATGCAAAAACTGGCATCTACTAATGCAGAACAGGAGACATTTCGACCGAGCTCTACAAGGTGTTTGGAAGAAAAAAAATTATTTTGATGTACAGTCAGTTCTAGAAGTACTTGGACAATGACAGTTTTTATGACTTTGCCTTCATGTACCACTACAATGGGTTTGAAATAAAACAAGATGTGATCAAAGTGTAGACGTTCAGCATTAAGAAGTTTCATAAAACATGGCATTTACCGTTTAGGAATTATAGTCATTTTAAGTAGAGTACCCCCATTTTCAGGGGTTCACAGGTATTTGGACAGTGACATAATTTTAAATACAACCATAATTTTTAATACTGAAAATCTGTAATAATACTGAATGATGAAAATCTGCCCAAAGTCTGGAGCTTATGGACATGACCAAATTCTGAGTTTCCCCCGGAGATGCTTTACCAGGCCTTCACTGCAGCCACCTTCAGTTGATGCTGGTTTGTGGGTCTTTCTGCGTTCACTCTTGTCTTCAGTAACTAAAAAGCTTTATTGAGTTGAGATCAGGCAACTGACTTATCCATTGAAGAATATTCCATATTTTTCCTTGAAAAAGTCTTGAGTTGCTCTCACAGTATGTTTGGGATCGTTATCCATATGCACTGTGAAGCGGCGTCCTGTCAGTTTTGTAGCATTTGGCTGAATGTGAGCCAAGAGTATAGCCCTATAGCCCTGTGTACCTCAGAGTTCTGTCTGCAGTCACATCACCAGTAAACACCAGTGAGCCTGTACCATTGGCAGCTATACGTGCCCATGCCATAACACTGCCTCCACCACATTTGGCACAAGATATGGTATGCTTCAACTCATGAGCTGTTCCCTTCCTTCTCCATATTTTTCTCTTCTCATGATTTTAGTACAAGTTAATCTTGGTTTCATCAGTCCAAAGAATCTTATCCAGAAGATGGGAGGCCTTTTTTAGATGCTTTCCGTCTAATCTGGCTTTCCTGTTCTTGAATGTTACCAGTGGTTTGCACCTTGTTGTAAACCCTCTGTATTTACATTCATGAAGGCGTCTCTTGATTGTAGATTTTGACAATGATATGCCTACTGTCTCCAGAGTATACTTCACTTCTGTTGATGTTGTGTAGGGATTTTTCTTCACCAATAAAAGGATTCTGTGATCATCCACTTTAGTTGTCTTCCATGGTCTTCCAGGCCTTTGGATGTTGTTGAGCTCACCGGTGCTTCCTTCCTTTTTAGGAATGCACCCAACTGTTGATGTGGCCACACCTCAGGTTTTTATGGTCTCTTATAGATTTGTGTTTTTTTTTCAGCCTAATGATGGCCTCCTTCACTTGCATTGACATCTCCTTGAGCTTCATATTAGGACCTCCAGTGAAACAGTTGCCAAATGCTAACTCAACTCCAGACCTTTTATCTGATTCATTTGTCTTGAAGTAAGGAGGGAATGGACCATACCTGGTCAACTAACTTCTTGTCAGTCAATTGTCCAAATACCTTTAAGCCCCTGAAAATGGAGGTACTCTGTTTAAAATGTCTGTCATTCCTAAATGGTAAATGCCATATTTTTGTGAACCCTCTTAAAATAAAGATGAAAAGTCTTTGATCACATCTTGATATTTCTGATTTTATAACAAATCCATTGTGGTGGTGTATGAAGGCAACTGTAGTACTATTTATTTTTAAACAGGCTCAAGACACATCAAGTTGTGAGGGGAAAAAATATATTTAACAATATATTAAATTAATTACCTGTAAACTGGTACAAAATACATCTTTATTGGTGAAATATTGTATTGTATGTTTATGATACTATTACACAATACATAAACAAGTAGGTATGATACGTCTGAAATCTCCATTCCACGCTTGGTGCTCTCCTCCTGCCTGTCTGCACTTCTCAGTGCAGTGCATTGTGGTATACTTCCCTTACTGGGAGGGCACTCGAAATTTAATTTTATTTTCAATACAATGACAATAAAAGGCTTCTTCTATATAATACTGGGTTAGTGATCATCGGTTGTACACTACTTTTAATGTTGCATTATGGGATACCTTGAGTGCACTATATAGTGGATGGAGTTACTCAACATTTGGACACCACTATAAAATGACAAACACACTGTATAGAGAGTATGGTGTGATTTCGGACAGCCATTTTCTTCACCTTCAATTTTGGCATAGTTAAAATCTGTTGTTCAATTTTTTTATTATAAATAAAACTCCAAAAACATAATTTTTAATTGTTAATTGCCACGTCCCCTCCTGTTCTCTGCGGTCCCCTAATGGGAAGAGACTGGTTGCACCCCTGCTGAAGACTGGTACACC
>JABJVR010004910.1:0-14148 GCA_025773905.1 Chitala chitala | reverse complement strand
TGTGTGTGTGTGTGTGTGTGTGTGTGTGTGTGTGTGTGTGTGTGTGTGTGTGTGTGTGTGTGTGTGTGTGAGAGACAAAGAGAGAGAGAGACAAAGAGAGAGAAAATGTTTTACTGCTTCTTACTCTCTTTTTTTTCTTCTCTTATAAAGCCACTGACTGTAGCCTGGGTTTATAGTGAGATCAAAGCCCTTTGTAACTTTATGATTCTGGATTTACATTTCTGTGCCCTTGGTTACACCGTTTGCACTACAGACTGGCATGTGAAGGAGTCTGAGTGCAAGTTGCCTTGGGTGCATTGCTGTCGCTGGAGCTACAGGTGGACATTGTGGTTAAAAGGGACAGTGTCGATGAGGGCCTGAGCATGTTCTATCAGTAGTGCTCAGCAGCAGACGGACTCCTTAACACGTTCAGCACAGCTTTGTGTCCTATGCGCGTGAGCAGTACGAGAAGCTCAACCTCATGCATCAGAACATGGTTAAGCAGTACGAGGACCTGGGCACATACTTCGTTTTCGATCCCAAGAAACTGTCCATCGAGGAGTTCTTCGGTGACCTCAACAACTTCCGTAACATGTTCCAGGTGAGCGACCTACGTTGTATTGTAAGTACTGCTTCTCGGCTCACATCACATGATGCTGAGAAGCAGTTAGCCCTGTCTCATGCCACCATGTTTAAGGTAACTGCTGGAAGCATGTCCTGCTGTTCGGTGTTTTCTAGGCAAGCAAGGTTTTCTGGGAAATGGGGTGCAGTTCTTTCAGTATCAGTCTAGCTGTGCATGAGAAGATGCTGATGTTCAATCACTACACTTTTTACTTCCGCTGTTGCTGGCTGAAGCAGGAGGGTGCAGAGTACGGGGCTGGGAGGGCCGTGTTAAGAGGTCTGTCTTTCTCTACTCCACAGCAAGCCAACAAAGAGAACCAGAAGAGGAAGGAGGCAGAGGAGAAGATGCGGCGAGCCAAGTTGGCCAAGGAGAAGGCCGAGAGGGAGAAGGAGGAGAAGCAGAAGAAGACCCAGCTGCTGGATATCAACGCAGGTGAGCGGGGGGGTGGCTGATCCCACATATGGAGCTCCGCACCATGCATATCAGGAAAAGCAGCTCCTACAGTCCCATCACTTTAATGAAACATGTAAAGCTAACAGCCCATAATGATTTGTTCTTTGATTGTGCATGAATCTGTTCTCACTCCTCTGATCTCTGAAGGCTTCTGAAGTCTGCCCAGCAGAAGAGTAAGCTTTCACAGTCTGAAAATTCACAGAACCCAGATAATTGTTGCTTGTGTGAGATGAGTAGAAATGCCCTCTGTATGACACAGTAGGGCCACCCGTTCCCCTCTCCCTCCAGCTGCAGGCTCTGCCCCTCCTTTTTCTTTGTGCACAGAGCACAGCACTTTGTACACTTCACTCCACGTGTCCTTCTTTAGCACCTTCTTCAGCAGAATGAGTCTGTGGTTTAATGGGGCCTGACCGTGGTGCTGGTCTTCCTGCCCCTCCCCCCACAAATGACTTTCCTCTCCGCACCAGTGGAGGGTGCTCTACGTTCATTTTTATGAAATAGAGGGCAATTTATGTGGTGGAATGCAGTCTGCATCTCTAACCTTGGAGTGAACAGTTGTTTTACCAGCAGGAATTATTCAGGGTTCAGAGATATTTTCCACTCCCCCTGCCAAAATTAGCAGAAAATCTGAAATGGGGGCAATTTCAAGGCTCTGTGCTCCTTTCAGCCTTTCACAGCCACCAATATTACTACCTCCGTCCACAGTCCCGTCTGCACTCCTGACACATTGCAGATATTGTTTTGCATATTTTTCTTTTTCCTGGAAGAAACATCACTCTCCCAGCTAAAATTTCTTGTAGTCTCTTGGTTCCTGTGCAGTAATGACTGCTCCATCTATCACTCAGACCTGTACAGATTCACAGTTATTGTCATGTGTAAGAGGATGCAATGCAATTCTTTGCATGTATGCATGAACACGCACACGCATGCATACAGACAAAAACTCTGTACAGAGCTGTGTGTAAAGATATCTTCAAAGTCGCCAAAATTTAGTATTGATGTTGGACGTTATACTGGCACATCTGTTATTTTGGAAAAGTATGTAGGTTGTGCTGGATGGTACTGGAATATTATAATTACAAGCATGTTTTTTACAAACACACATGCATGCAGACCACACGTGGACTCTCCCCTATCCCGTTTCCCTCTCAGCGCTGACCTACTTTCATACATTCTTTCCATCCGTTTTGACACGGCTCGGTTGGCCCTCGGGATGAGCCGTTCTGCATGTGGCGCTGAAGATGCTGCCATGACAGTCTGAGAAAATCTACGCCGAGAAAATTGTCTACGAAGTGAAAACGTGGGAATGCACCGTCCTCGGTTTCTGCTCACTTCGGCAAAGGGGGCCATGAAGCGCATCTCATTTTCGCCCAAGTATGCTCAAAAGTGCATGTGCGAGCATACACCTGAACACAGCTGCACGTCGATGTCGGTACCGCATAGCGTTTGCCTCTCGGCGCTCCTTCACACTACTTTTGTGTTGTACGTCATTAGCCCAGTTTCTGTTGCCCCAATGCTCTCTGTTGTCACATATAAAATATAAAGGAATTACTTTAGTGTCATGAGTTCAAAAATACTTTTTAATGGAACATTTAAATATAATAAACAAGGGTGCTACGACCATACACAGTTAGAAACTATAGTCTGACATGGGATTGATAGAACATTTTTATTGATGTCAGACAGAATAATCAACAAAAACATAATCCTCTTTAATTTACACGCTGTGTACAGCTTGAAGCCGGACGTGGTGTTGGTCACGGCAGCCTGCCAGGAGCTGACAAAGCCTTTGTCCTGCATCGTCTCGTACATGCACTTTACACAGGAATTCATCTATCGTGAAGCAAAGCAGTCTCTATAATATGTATGCAGTGCCCTGTGTTTCAGATGTATGTACGGTCACGTACATCTTTCACTGCTAGTTGTAAACCTGTTAACGTTTTCGCCGTACTCAATCTCGCTATACCCTTAAAATCTAGCCCTTCAGATGCCTGGCTTGATCCATGGCTGCCTTTTCAATTTAAGTACTGTACAAGCCCCAGGAACAGCTGGCAAGTGCATCTTCCTGAACACAGGGTCAAAAGGTCATGGAGACCGTGTGTGAATTCAACATGTGAGCTCTTGGAGCCCATAGCTACTCCGAGAGAGTGTGTGTGTGTGTGTGTGTGTGTGTGTGTGTGTGTGTGTGTGTGTGTGTGTGTGTTTACTCTGGCCTGTGTGACCCTCGGGCTCCAATTATGGGCCTTGCTGAGAATCAATGGGCCTTGACAATCTGCAATGCAGTGCATTACGCAGGAAGTATGGATGACTTTCCTGTTTGGGTCAGTAGCAGCGCGGGAAGGTCTCACTGGCCCACAGGAAGCAGCCGGTTTGGCGCTGTCCCACACACTGCCAGCTTAAGCAAGCTCTTAGGAAGTCCGAGAATGGACATCCCCCCTCAGAGTGGACATTACATTTTCATAAAAATAAACCAAAGGCTAAAACGGACACTGTGCACAAGACAGCCACAGAGTAGTGCTCAACTAATAAGGACAGTGCTGCTCTTTCAGCCCACACACGCCTGTATCTGAACTGCATCGCTGTGCTGTGATGTCACAGTTCCCAGTCTCAGCCGCTAGCTGTCAGTGTTGGGCAAATCAGAGGTGCAGTGGGACTGTCCGGTGGTTGCCGCAGCTCATTTGAATAATGACGTTCCGCTGAATCCAGTTAACCCCTTCTTTACTGGTGGTGTGTCGAACACAGCTTGCCGGTAGCTGTCAGTGTTGGGCAAGTCAGAGGTGCTGTGGGACTGTCCAGTGGTTGCCGCAGTTCATTTGAATAGCGACGATACGATGAATCCAGTTAACCCCTTCTTTGCTGGTGGTGTATGGAACACAGCTTAAGTGTGATATTTGTAACCCAAGTCCAGAAACAGTAAGCCTTTTTTGAACAAATTCGTATAACTTCTAATTACTGGACTGACATGTTACTTTATTATACAGTCGTCATAGTTTTAGCCAAATGGTAAAATATTCAATACTTTAATTTTAAATGTGAGCTGTTTTAGGCTGTTGTTCCAACAGCCTAGAACTGATGGCTGTTAGTCGGATCTGCACTTAACTATGTTAATTGCCTCCAATTTGTTATAGATATTTGTTATAGAGCGACGAGCGGTTTTAGTGGTAGTTGAACAGGTTATGTTAATTTGTTGGGTGTTGACATTCAGCATTTTGAGATCTCAAATGGGAGAGCAGTAAGGGAATACAGAGGTAACAGTGTCTGCCCGTTCTGTATTGGATGCTTTGTAATAAAGGCCTAGAGTGGTCAGCAGTATAATAGGTTATGTTGTTTGAAAAATAAAAGCTGGATCCAGATCTCAGGATGTTTCTTTCAATTGTTGGCATAGACATTCACTTCATTCATCAGTGTCCTATTAAGTAAATAAACCAAACGTCCCTTTTATTTCTCAGTCTTGGAGGTGTCGCATTACCCGAACATCAATGTTGAAGCCAGGCATAACAGTCTTGCTTAAAAAAGAAAAGTTGAAATCATCATGCATTTTTCCCCCAGATGTGCAGTGGCAGCTCTTCACCACTTGGTGGTGTGTGTGTTCCACAGGGGAGATATTCCCCCCCCCACAATGGCCCATCTGGTGTGTTGTGTCTGTGGGGGGGTTGGGCACATTGGGCTTCCCGCAGGCTAAATCCATTGAGGCAGTAAGGATTTACATCGTTTAACCCTGTCTGTCAGAGTGCACATAAGGAGGGCCATCTGTCTGTTTTTGTGTTTACCATGTTTACCCCAGCCCCACCAGGCAGTCCTACACAGGACCGGTGTTCTGTACTGAGCCTCTGAGTACTCATGTGTTGTGGCCCAGTCCTCAGGGCTATATGGGTCTGGACTGTGAGTACTGGATCATCCCAGAGTATGTTGGTTCTGTGTCTGGAGGTTATGACATCTGACCATCCAGCATAGGCCAGACTTCCTAAATGGAGCACTATGTTTTTCTTTAACACATGCGCGCACACACGTACACATTCAATCTTTCTTTTGCTCTCCTGTTACTCACCGTTGACTAACTGGAGTTAATTTTATTGCTCAAGTCTGGAAAATTGTAACATTTATTACAAGAGAGTGGTTGCGTGTGACGTGTTTGTGTGTGTGTGTGTACGCGTGTTTACATGTACACCTCCAGCCTTGGCATCTCAGGAGAACTAGGCCACTGCCCATCTGGGTTAATGGGCGCTGTGCTCCTCTCCATTTGGCACACTTACATTACGCCCTCCCCCCTCTCCTGCACTTGACTTCTTTGTGTTGCTACGTGTAGGTATTACCATCTTATCTTATAATCAGTGGGCAGCGTTCCCATCTGACCACAGTTTCATGCTTACTCCGTCACACTGACCTTCTTTCCACACAGCTGGACTTGCAGCTTGAGTTCCCAATAGAAAAATTACACAGAATTCACTAGCAGTTAAATATACAATGAAATGCAGTTAACACCACAGACCCTGGCTGCTGACTGAATATGAGCTGTTTAATGGCATTAGCAGTTTGGTGTGGAAGGGGCTGTAGAGAAACCCCTAGTTTTACGTGCTTCTCCTTACACACAAAGAGCCCTTTTGCTTCAGGATGTCCCTTGAAGAGGGTGCTGAACAGCTGAGGGCTTATAAAAAGCCCTCAGAGGGAACAATAACAATTTCCTCTCTATAACACAGGCTTGTCCGTCTTTGGTAAACTACACTGCCAGCAATACTTCCTCTATCTGTCTGTGTGTGCACAAAGCACGTCTGTCCGGGCTGTGTTTATGTGTTTGCTTTTGTTTTCTCCTTTGACATTTTTTTTCCTTCTCACCCCCCCCCCAAAATCATCTCTCCACTTCCAGAGGAGGATGAGACCGGAATAATGGACGGGCTGTTGGAAGCCCTGCAGTCCGGAGCGGCCTTCAGAAGAAAGAGAGGACCCCGACAGGCCGGTGAGTCATCGCCCTGTCTCTGGCACAGGTCAGACATCTTGAGCAGGTGACTGAGGATGATTAAGACATCAGCCTCATGTGGTGGTCAAATAACCACCCCCTCCCCTCCACCCGACAGTGGACACATCCGGCTTTTGGTCGTGCTTTGTCGCACAGACCCACCCGCTGAAGAAGATCCCCACAGTCTCTTAGAGATGTAGTACATTACACATTACTGGTACTATTTAGCTCTTCGACTGATTTTTAAATACTGTTTGAGTCGTCTTGTCCATTATAGGTTACACATTAAAATTAAACATTAACAATAGTATAGATGTCCCCTTCCCATCATCCTTTGTGTCCTTTGATTATGGGAGGAAACAGAAGTACCCATTGAAAACCCATGCAAACAAGCCTAAGAAGAACATCCAAATTAAGCATGTAGGGTATTTGCATGAGGGGCTCCATATTTGAATAGACGGTCCTGAACCTATTGACTGACATGGCTGTTAGAGAGATATAAATACTGACAGAAACCTGATGTGGACTTTTTTGTTTTAATTCAAACACAAGGTTTAACCAGTAGAGGGGGCTCTGTTCCCAGGCTCTTTCTCAATGTGCATAACAGTGTTCAGTTGAGTTTAATTGGTAGCTGATGCTGTCAGTCAAGGGTGATTTTTCTGATTGGTTACACCAGATGTCCTAGTTGTGACTGCTCTTAGCAATCACGACAGCAGTGCTATTACAAGAACCAATTGTCCAGAAGGTTTGCTATTGTAGGTCGAAACTCCATGATGCTGTGCAGGGGATTAGAGGTCACAGCTTCCTTCACGCCTCCCCACAGCAAAGTCATTAACACCATAGCAGGCAATTACTCTGCATGTGTCTGCAGTCTTTATGCTAGGATTCTCCGTTTCCTTTTCCCGAGCTCATTTTGTGTGTGTGTGTGTGTGTGTGTGTGTGTGTGTGTGTGTGTGTGTGTGTGTGTGTGTGTGTACTTGATCTACAATGTGGCAGAAATCTTCACAAATATCTTCTCATTTCCCGTACTTACCCTGATCTAGGACTGGACCTTCAGATACTTCCCATTTGTGCACTTGGCTTGAAGTACCCGGTCCCGATCAGCATATTCTGCGCTTAAATCACCTCCCCTTCAGTTTTTAACTAGTGCTTTTAATATATCTATATCACTAAAACGTATAGTATATGAATTGCACTGAAGCAGGAGTGTGTTTTTGAAATGTATATATTTTGGAACATTTAAGGTCTCACATTCACACTGTGAAATCTCAGAATCAGTTCCTTGCATTAAATATTTTGATGAAGGCACCATTGTGCTAAAATAAACAATGCTAACGTTTTTTTGGTAAAGGACCTCCTATATCCCAGTACACCCCTGTACATTTTTCTAGCAGGAGCTTTTCTTCAACCTCAAACGTGGCCTTGGTTATATATTTAAATTGTGCAGCTTGCATACAGGCTTTTTTCTCCCCTTCCCGATTTACGTTATGCAAACCAAAGGATAATGTGCCCATGCGATGTCTCCCTGGAGATGTGATGACAACATACATTGAGTTATTCAGGGCTCTTCAGAAGGGTGGGGCAGAGTTAGTGTAGGACCAGAAAACATACAGTAACTACCATTGCATCCGAAAGTCCATTCTAACAGTGTACATTGACTTTAGCAGGCACCAAGTAAATAGACTCCATCCCTTACAGATGTTTTCTTTGAGGACACATTTCTTTTTGTATTTTGAACCATTGACTTTGTCACAGGAAGTCAATGTTAAATTATACCGAGGATAACAACCACAATATAATGGAGTCTTTTTTGTTTCCTGCAAAGACAGATGACTGGTGCGTGTGTTCCATAGCCTGTGGTTACAGCTTTTGTAAGAGGAGCATCATCTCTGCTCAGAGGTTTATTTTTAAATGATGACGTTGTGCCCGCTGTAATTTCCCGCTTTGAAAATCCCACTCGGTGGCAGCAGAGCAGGGGAAGCTGTTCATACATTCCTGTAGGGGACAGTGTCTTAGCACATTTCTGTGCCCAGCTGTGTGTGCGTGTGTGTGTGTGTTTGTGTGTTTGTGCACGCTTACACAAGCTCATTGACCATGCATAGTTTCATTGTATGTCTTGCGTCTTGTCTTTATTTTCTGAGGTTTTGCTGAAATAGTCTTGCTGTCTCATGATGGGTCTACGTTGTGATTAGCATAACTACAGTCTGGCTAAATGCAGGCTGATGATTCATAGTGACCTTCGTTATTGCAAGAGTTAAATTGCCACAGTAGCACTGGTAGTTTGTATATGACTGAAATGGTTCCCCTGTCACATGTGACTTAGTGCCCCAGGGCAGCAGTCTGGTCCCACAGTGCAGCTCATGAGCTTGTTGGGACCCAAAGAATGAGACACAGTTGCTTTGTGTGTGCGCCGAGGCCATGTTCGACAGCTAAGTAGCTGAACATCATAGAATTAGATCTGAAAGAGTTTTCTGTCCCCTGATGTCGGTCAGATATCGTACCTCTCCTTAAGTGGACAGAATCAGATTTTTGTACTTATGGTGGGGAGTGAAACTATTTTGTGTGTGTGTGTGTGTGTGTGTGTGTGTGTGTGTGGGGTTCCCCCCCAGGCTGGTGATAATGGTATATTGAAGTCCTGTAGAGATCAGCTGAAGATTGTTTTGAACTTGGACAGGTCCAGCAGCGGTGCTTTAGTGCTCTGAAAGTAGGTGATGCTGGTCCCAGCTCACTGCTGTGAATTAGGGCACATCTCTTTATGCCTCTAGTGTCCATCTGCTTCCTAGGCTCTGTTTTTCCAGTTGCCCTTGTCAAGGCTGCCCCAGCCCTCCTTACTGGCTGATAAGAGACAGCACAGGGTAAACAGGACCCCCTCCCCTGACAGTTTCGTGCAGACACTTGCGTCCTTATTTCAGCAGAGCTTCTGCAGTGTGACCTGTCTGCTGGGGATTTTAAAGAGGACAGAGCTGAGATCACAGCCCACCTCTCTGTCCCCAAAGATTCACAAACTAATCTGATTTTCATTATCGTGTGTGTGTGTGTGTGTGTGTGTGTGTGTGTGTGTGTGTGTGTGTGTGTGTGTGTGGGGGGGGGTGAACCACGTGCACACATTACATTGGTGCCAAACACATTCATTCCCATTTGTCGCAAAGAAGCCTGCATACTTTCTTGTGCAGACAATTACTGATCTTACACTTGAGTTTTTATACATGTACAAAACTGTGTATGACTGGTAAATAGACAGGTCAAACACGTTAAAGTACACCTTGATAAAAATGCTTGGGGTAGAGTTGGAGTCACAATACTCCTGCACTCGTGTCGTGTTTATCACGGTTGTTTCCACCTATACGAATGCTGTGTGTTGCACTTGTTTCTACACATGGATTCCGAGCTATTGCAGCTATTTTCATGACCTGAGAGGTATCTACAAGGGCAAGGGAATCGTGCTACTCATTTCACCTTTGGCTCTTACTGAATTGCATTTGAGACATGAGGAAAGAGATGGCTTGACCTCCTTATGGAGGTCGTTTTATTGGTTTGATTGATTTCTGAAAGTGTGTATTAGGTCTTCTAGGTCAATGGGACATGATGGTTTGAGGCAGACTGTGCAGTTTGCTTCTCGTGTTGAACGTGACCTGTGTGTTTTGGAAATCTGTGCTGCCCTGGTTTGGTGGAGGAGTCCGCTGTGAACAGAAAGCTTTGGGTATTGATTCAGACTCTTAAAGAGTATATCCATTCCTAACATCGATGGAGAAAATGAAATGCCCCTCTGCGAAAGCTTTGCCAAGTTGTTTTCATGCTAAGTTTGTTCATGCGATTGCTGGTAATGGCAGTTAAAATAATAACCTTGGAAGTCCAGCACAATTACAGTAAGGCATCCCCCTGTTGTGATGTTTATTTATGATGAGGTAACATAGCTTTATATTACTGTGAGTGGGGAAAAAACAAATTTAATTGCCTTGGATAGGATTGTAAGGGAAATTAGGGTACTGAAGATACAATCGAGTAATGTCAAATGATGTTTCAGTAACAACAGTTCTGTGCTTCGGAATGAAAAAACCGAGTGCTAAAACTTTATCTCCGGATAAATTTGGAGCCCACACATGTGCTCGCGCACACACAGACACACACGTACCTCTCAGTGTCTGAGTCATCCGGAAGCCCTGTCTGACATCCCACACGCACTCTATACACGGCACTTTTGGTGGAAAGGTGGTATTTGTGAAACAGGAGAAGAAAGCAGTTATAGCTCTACACATAGTGTAAATGTCTGTTCATGTGAAACGCTGCATATATGTTCTCCTTCTGTTCACAAAATCACACACATTCTGTCTCAATCTCTCTTACACACACTCACACACACACACACAAAGCCAGAGTGTTCCTTTGACCTCTGCTGAATGCCACGCACTCTTTCATCAGCACCTCATTAGAGTTCTGTTGCCCTGCACTATGGTGGCAGTTTGTTTTTGCTCCAAGAGGCTCCACTCCTAATCACTTACAGATGAGCCCTGCTTTGGCTCTCTGGGTCTGTGTATACATGAGGCTTAGGGCTTCCTCCTCCATGCAAAGGAATACTCGGCTCCTGGACTGCTCGTTTCCTGTGCTTTTGATCTTTTGGTCTATGCTGATGACTGATTATGTCACATAATCTCACAGCCACTTTGTTGTGGCCTGTCCTGTCACTCTAGCCCTCAGCAGAAAGTGTGTGTGTGTGCGTGTTTCTGTCTGTGTGTGTGTGTGTGTGTGTGTGTGTGTGTGTGTGTGTGCATGCGCGCGCTTTTCTTTGGCTTCGTCCCAGTCTGCCGGTTTCTTCCAGCTCAGAGTGTCGCCCCCCCTGACATAACCCAAAAATAGCAGCTCCTGCAGCTCTCCCGTGTTCTTCAGCTAAACCAAATACAAGTGTAGAGCACTGCAGAATTAGAGGTGTGTGTGTGTGTGTGTGTGTGTGTGTGAATCAAACAGGCTTTTATACGTAACTTTGACACCACTATCTGAAATGTCCCTGACTTTCCATTACAGCCATTAGAATAACGTGAAATTATTTCCTGCTAGAACTGTGCTCCATCCTGAACATCCTTGCGGGGCACTAAGAAGGTGCTAATTTAATCCTGCATTTGCTGGCTCATATTAATAGAAGCTCGTTCGGAGTGGCGTCTCCCTGGGAGCCGTGAGGCTGCACCACTGCCTCTGTCCTCCCTGCACTGCCTCCTCCTCTTTCTTTCCCTTCCACCCCATCATGTTCCTGTTTCTTTCCCAGGGTGAGAATGATGTCCCCTTCCTTGCTGTCTGTGGGACAGGTCCTCTCTCCCGCAGGCCACATCTGCCTGCAAAAAAAATAAAGGAAAAAGAAAATTACAACCCCAGTTTCTGGTACAGTCAGCAGCACGCATGCATCCCCAGATTGGGAACACTGACTGTTTTTCATCTTCCCTTTTAGATTCTGTGATATCTCTGTCTGAGCTCGTGTTGGACACCTGCCCGGTAACCAAGTTTGTCTGAGTGTGCTGTGATTTGAGTGGTCAGCTAATGCTTGGTAGAGTAGCGAGGGGCAACACGCCTCCTTGTATTCTAACATTAACATAAATAAGTGTGCACTTACTGTTGTAGCTGTACAGACTTCGCAGTGCATGCTAGTTTGCTACCATAGCTTTGTGCTTAATTTAAATTATGTTCGAGACGCAGATTCCAGGTGCATACCGTCACAAGCTGTTGTTTGTTAGTTGTATATGACTTCAGAGTAGCAGTTAGCATGTACCACGCTCCAGAAAGTGTGCACATGCACGATGTGCCTTGACTGCACATTTGTCTGCCTTTTTTTTGCAGTTGCCCACACATGCATGCTTAGGAACAGATGCAGGACTGCATGCACTGCCTCTTCTTTTCGAAGGACTCTTAGCGGCTTGTCCTTATCTGACGGACACTGCAAGTTGGCTTGTGAATACGCAGGCAGGCAGTGATTTGGCAAAGTGACGTTGTGACGGTACATTAGAGGGCCCTTTGTTCCCCGGCCCAGCGCTTGACATGCAACTGTGGATAGTGAGGAAGATGAGGGACTCTTCCTCAGGTCACCTGTCTGCAGTCTGCACTGGGCTTAGCTTGGGCTCCTTTGGACCGCGCGTTTGCGTTTCCACGACGACGACATTGAGATACTGTCCTGCGTCTCGCTTTGACAGTATGAATTGTAATGGTTAAGGTTATGGCTTTTGGCTGACCCTGGTTCCTAATTAAAACTGGGAAATCATTTTGTGCTCTTTCGTTGACATATCGGCATGAAATCCTAGTAGTAGTGGTATTTGTATACCATGACTGAGTACTGACAGAATTTGATATTTATTGTCTTAATAGTATATCGTGCAGTTTTTATGATAAAAGGTTATTCATATAATTGCGACCATGACAATGTTTCACATTGAGAGGTTGCTGTGGATTGTTGAATAGTCAAGGTTGCATAGCTTCCTGAAATCAGAAAAGCTGAAATGAGGTGGAAACTAGCGTTCAACCCTCTGACTGTTGGCTCTGCTGGGCTTTGTTCTGTGAAGCAGCACTTCCCAGAGTGTCCACTGGGGGCAGACACGAGCTACACTTCGGCTGCTGTTCCGCCTTAACTCCATTCCTGGAGCCAGTTCATTAGTCTCCAAGCATCACCAGACAGTCAAAGCATGGAAAACACACTTCTCTCAAATCCCGGTAGGGGTTAGTTATTGGCTAATCAGGATGCTTTCGGCACCCACATTTGTTCTTGCAAGCATGGTGTGTGCATGTCGTGTGCTTGCGTGTGAGCGCACTTGCATGCTTTTCTGTCATTCTTCATGGAGGTCATAGTTTGTTTTGCAGTTTTCAGATTTCAGTGTATTTTTTTGGTGTGTGTGTGTGTGTGTGTGTGTGTTTGTGTGTGTGTGTGTGTGTTCGCACGTGCGCACACACGTGTGTGTACATCCTTATTGTGCTGTGTACGGCAGATCCATGCGCAAAACAAACGTTCAGTGCTGTCTAATTAGTGATAGATGCCCAGTAACAGCTCGGCAGTGAATGGGTTACTGCAGCAGATCCCACCCATACTCTCCCACTGACCTAAATACACCAGCCTGAGCACTGACTGGAGCCTCCCACACATGTAAAAAGAAAGGGGGAGGTTCGTGTGTGGAAGTGAACGACGGCATTAAGATGCTGTGGTGCGGTCCAATACACGCGTGCTGTCATGACAACAGCTGGCGTGGCTGCTTCTGTCCATCCATCCATCCATCCATCCGGTGACATTTCGCCCAATTCACTCTGGCAGAAAGTTCAGGCGTTGTAGCCGGGCCGGTGGCGTGGAGCGCGTCCTTTGGAGCACTGCGCCCACCTTCCTGGCACGGCTAGCCTGGCCGTGGCTGGGGCTTGCAGGATGAAGAGAGGTGGGAAAGCTCGCTGTGTGTTGTCATTGGGCCCTGGCGGCTCCTGCAGGGTGCGAATCTGCCTTAAACGTGTGCAGGCGTAAAGCCGGTCTCAGCTCGAGGCAGGAGGCGGTGCTGGAGGAGCAACCGGGGTGTGTGTGTGTGTGTGTGTGTATTTGTGTGTGCGCGTGCCTGTGCACAGCTCGTCACGCCTCCCGTCCTTAGTGATGACGTCATCTTAGAGCTCAGCTCCAGCAGCCCCTGCATTGCAGTGCGGTGTGCTGATCCTGTACTGATCCTGTACTGATCATATACTTGATAGAGCCCCCTTTACCAAGACAGACTTCAGCCCAGTAGGAATGCTGGATTACTGTGCACCCCCCTTGTATAAACACAGGCAGTTTAAATATAGCCATGCGTTGTCCTGATGCCTACCCATCCCTGCTCTTTTTTTAAATGAATAACACAGCCACACCTTTCTATATTTGAATGGGTAAATGTGACCATTCCTGTATATGTTTGATGGAGTTACTATAATGATGTGTATGCTAATGAAACCTTACCTATATGTATTTTTATCAGTGGGCGGCATTTTTTGGAGGACTGAATAGAATCCTCCTGTTCTGTTTTTGGATGAGTAAATATAACCATACATTTGTATTTTTGGATAACTTTCAACCGCACTATAGTTTGTTGTGTGTGTGTGTGTGTGTGTGTGTGTGTGTGTGTGTGTGTGTGTGTGTGTGTGTGTGTGTGTGTGTGTGTGT
>JABJVR010004909.1:0-14149 GCA_025773905.1 Chitala chitala | reverse complement strand
TGTGCTCTGGGATGGGCTCCAGGTTTCCCCGCGACCCTCACCAGGAATAAGCGGTTAAGATAATGGATGGATGTTCACTGCATAAGAGCGTGAACAGCTGGTGCCCTCTAGTGTTTAATGTAAACCTTTCATCAGCCTTTAAAAGCTGAGTTGGCATGTCAAGAAGGATTTTAAACTATAGTTACAATATTGTTGTATTTGTGTGTCTGTGATCCTTCTATTGTATTGTATTATTAACGTCTTTATTGCATTTAAATGTCTCCTGTGTTCTCTCTAGTGTTACAATGAGGAATGAATACCCAGTAGTGAATTCACTCTGAAGAGATGTTTCTGACCAGTATGAGGAAAAAAAAAGCCTGTAGTGATGTGGTACCCAAGGATGTAAATGCAGCTATTAAGACATAAAGACAAAGAGAACCATTCAGTTTGTTGACTGGTGTCTTACTGCATTCAAAATAACCTGTTACATCTGATGTTTTATTTGTAAAATATCCCAGTCTGGTTATATATTGATGGTGGGTGTGGAGTTTGGTGTCCATAAGTGGCCTGGTGGCTTAATGGGTACAACATCAGGTTGGGATGAGGACGTCTCCTGGCTCAAATCCCAGCACCGCCAGGCATATCCTTGAGCAAGACACTCAGTGCTAGCTGCCCGGGCACCGCGTGTGGCTGGCAGCCCACTGCTCCCCTCAGGGGATGGGTTAAATGCAGAGAAGTAATTTCCATCTAGGATTAATAAAGTACAATAAATTTAAAATAAGAACAAAATGATTGTGCCAGGGTTTCAGGCAATTCAGAGGGTGAATAAGCTTGATTGATGAGTGCACACAAAGTGTAATGTTACATTACTTTTTTAAAGTTTAAAGAAATATAATTTGCCACATTGTTTTTGTCACACTAGGTTGGCATTAAGTACCAGCCCCCTACTGTGGTACCTGGAGGAGATCTGGCCAAGGTGCAAAGGGCTCTGTGCATGCGAAGTAACACAACAGTCATTGCAGAGGCCTGGGCTCAGCTCAACCACAAGTTTGACCTCATGTATGCCAAAAGGGACTTTGTACACTGGTATGTGGGTGAAGGAATGGAAGAGGTAGAATTCACTGAGGCCTGTGAGGATCTAGCAGTTCTAGCAGAGAAAGATTATGAGGAGGTGGGCATTGATTCTGTGGATGGAGAGGCTGAGTAGGGTGAGGAGTATTAGCCTACTATATAATATAACCTACAACTTAGGTTTTTGGTAAAAAATGGACGGAATTTTTGATTACAAGATACCTAGACTAAATAATGACATTTTAATTTCATTTTATTTTATATAGCACCTTTCACAACAAGTTGTCTTAAAGCTCTTTACAGAAGGAAATTTCTGATAATACAGAATTAACAACAGGCAGATGATTGAGGTTAATTATAAAGCCAGATGAAAACAGAGGACAGGAACCAAAAACCCCATAGTGTGGAGGCAAAAACCTCTGGGGGCCCAAGGTTGCCTGGCTGCTCAGACCCTCCTGGGCATGCTAACATTACAGAATACACAGCTGAAAATGGTGACTAAGAACATAACGTTATAGAGTCCTTCTGTGCTCCAGGTATAGGAGCAGCTTTCTTCACACTCAAGGCATGCCTTGGGCAAAGGCCTCATCTGTAGGGGGGGGTACTCTCGGTGTCATATTTATTTATTTATTCTTTACATGGCAGAAATTGGGTTTCATATAAAATGGTAATATTTTAAAATCTATATTTCTCGTTTCACATTTTACATTTAATTGATTAAAAACGATAACGTGTTCTAACTATTATGGTGACATCTTGTGGCTGATAGAACCCATTATGTATTTCACACAGTATATATCGGTCGGCTATTCTTAAAAGTGACCAAAATAGATTATATCCCAAGGTTTAAGTAGTGAAGGGTACATGTTCGCCTAGTTCGCACTGAGAGTACCTTAAAGGATGACGGAGAAGACATTCAGAAATTTGAGGAATAAGGCGCGAGAATTGGAATAATTACCATAGGTGTGGTGGTGCAGGTATATGGCACACTCAGCAGTGTAAAGGACATCAGCAGTGTACAAATGTTGTATTTTAATTATTATTGTAAATAAAATTTGTGTTTAATATTTTGCCGGGATGATGAGACATGAATGCCCAGTTGTGAATTCATTCTGGAAAAATATTTCTGACAGGTAGTCATGGAGATCAGATGGCGTTAAAAAAACTGCACAGGTCGACGAGATAAATAGAGATAAATACAGTATATGTAGAACAGTGTGCCATCTTAATAATAATAATAAATTTTATTTATAATGCACTTTATATTTGGAAGCAAATTTCAAAGTGCTACATTTTATCAAACAGTAAAAAGAACACAGTTAAACACATTCAAATTAATTTAATATATGGTGTTTGAGGACATGATTTGGATTTGTTTATTCGTAACACTATTAAAGTAAAAATCAATAATTTCTAATAAACGTCATATTTTAAATCCAGAAACCTGATTTTAATTCATATTAAATCATTTAGAGGAGTGTTACATCACTTCTGTAAAGAGAATTTTTGACCGTTTTACTTTTTACTCCAAGACAGAAGGTGGCAGTATGCACATTTAGTGTAAAAGAAGGTACGAAATACATCGAAGAATCGGAGGGGTTTCACGACTCTTTCCGGTTCATGTGCTGTCTTTAGTTGTAGTATTTTATCTAACCGTAGAAGGTTTTGGACGTTTGTGTGACAAAATGCCCAAATATTACGAAGATAAAGAGGACGACCACAAAGCGTGTGCTGGTATCAGAGAGGACTTCAAGGCATGTCTCCTTCAACACGATTGTGTTCTGAAGGTAATTTATATACTTATCAGCTGTGACTTTCTGAAGCTGTTTGCTGCGCAGGTTTGTAAATATTCGTGGGAGTGCGTTTGTGTTTTGAAGTGTTCTGTGCACTCTTAAACTTTTGTTTGTGTCATGACACTAGGAGGGCAAAAAGCCAAGTGACTGTTTGAAAGAGGGGCACTGCAAGAACCTGCAGGTGTCATTTTTCGAGTGCAAAAGGTCGATGGTGAGTACATGGTGACTCGTGGCTCTGCGGGCTCTTCACCTTCGGAATACTGTTTTTCAAAAACATTCAGTAGTTATCTTGTCTCGTCTACGAACTTTCCACTACATTCTGTTACTAATATTTTATTATATTTTTTTAATTGTTTTCAGCTGGATAACAGATCTCGATTCAGGGGCAGAAAAGGATATTGATGGCAAGAGAATTTAGCAGCTGGATACTGGAACAAAATTGTTTAGAAAAGCTGGACATGTGAATGTAAATATTGTTCATTAAGCACTCTGGCAAGTGATGGCTTTTGTAGTATTAAAAATCCATTGACATGAAGTATCCAGACCCATGGTAATTGAATACTTCTACCACAAAGTGCACTCAATGAAGTCATTTTTTCTTGGATTAAATCAGTCAACATTTATTTATAACAACTGAAAGTTATTTATATCTTTTGAGTTCTGATAATGGACAGAAAGTCCTGGAAGGTAAAGTTGTAGTAAGTTTTACGAAGACCATACCTCACATGTAGTTGACAAGGGGGCTCGTTGACTGATCCTGTCCTTACAGTCAGTTCAGTAGTCAAACACCGATCATCCATAACATTATGACTGATATTGAGTGGGTCCCCCTTTTGCTGCCAATAACCCCTGACCCATTGACGCATGGACTCCACTAGACCTCTGAAGGTATGCTGTGGTATCTGGCACCAAGCTAGCAGTAGCACTTACTTTAAAAGTCCTGTAGGTATTCGAGGTGGGGGCTCCGTGGATCGGACTTGTTTTTCTAGCACATCCCACAGATGCTTGATTGGATTGCGATGTGGAGAATTTGGAGGCCAGGTCAACACCTCAAACTTGTGTTCCTCAAGCCATTCTTGAACCATTTTTGCAGTTTGGCGTGGTGCATTATTCTGCTGAAAGAGCCCACTGCCACAAGGGAATACTGTCTCCATGAAGGGCTGTACTTGGTCAGCAACAATGTTTAGGTAAGTATTACATGTCAAAGTAAGAAGCACATGAAAGGCAGGACCCAAGAATTCCCAACATAGCATTGCCAAAGCATCACACTGCCTCCTCTGGCTAGCCTTCTTCCCATAGTGCATCCTGGTGTCATCTCATCCCCAAGTAACTGATGCACATGTAGAGGGTTTTATTTTAATTTTTTTTCACTAAAATCTCTTCAGTTTGTGGGGTTATATACAGAGAAGGGTTATTTAAAATTCTTTTTTGGCTTGCTTGCTTACTTTTTAATTTTCTCCCCAGGGATTGGTTAGTTTGGCCACGCTAATAGTTGCGCCGCAGGGTCTCTGTCCCTCAGGCTGTAGTGTGACCGGCTGAGGAGAGGTATGTAAAGAGGTACCTGTCGCACTGTTGGCGTGGCTAAACTCCAAAAATGGGTTTAGTTAATGTACAACGTTTAAAAACCAAACACAACATTTGTAATAGTTGAATAATAGAGAAATTTTGTTCAATGTTTGTGTAAAAGTTAATAGGGAGTGGAAGGTTTTTGCGTGCCGTGCATGTGAGTGTGGTTAACCCCCGTTCCCCTGCATCTCCTGATAGACAGACAGAGTGCAAAGGCGGGCAGGCGTAGTGTGTGCAGGATCTTTCACTCCATATATATATTTTTTTTTGTTTACCCAGAGTCCATCTCCTTTCCTTTTTCCCATCCATCCCTTAATAAATGTAAATACCAGCAACTTGGACTCCACGGTCTTCATTTTATTACGTTTTGCTCGCACACGAGCACCACAGTAAGGCACAACACAACGCAGAGTACGAATAGCCGGCAGGCCGAGGACATGGAGGACACTCTGGCTACACGCACACACCCAGCCATCCACATGAATTACGTATTCTATAACGTCATCAGACCAGGCCACCTTCTTCCATTGCTCTGTGGTCCAGTTCTGATGTTCACATGCACATTACAGGTGCTTTTGGTGGTGGACAGGGGTCAGTATGGCCACCTTGACTGGTCTGTGGCTACGCAGCCCCATATGCAACATTCTGCAATGCACTGTGTGTTCTGACACCTGTCTATCAGAACCAGCATTAACTTTTTCAGCAGTTTGAGCTACAGTAGCTCTTCTATGGGATCGGACCACATGGGCCAGCCTTCGCTCCCCATGTGCATCAGTGAGCTTTGGCCACCCGTGACCCTGTCACCGGTTCACCGGTTTTCCTATCTTGGACCACTGTAGGTCCTGACCACTGCAGACTGGGAACATCCCACAGGAGCTGCAGTTTTGGAGTTGCTCTGACCCAGTCATCTAGCCATAGCAATTGTTTGCACATTTTTGGTGATTCCAACTTCAGGGACAAAATGTTGCTGCTTAATATATCCCACTCACCTCCAAGTGCCATTATAATGATATAGTGTTCACTTCAGCTGTCAGTGGTCATAATGTTATGGCTGATTGGTGTATACCTTGGAGCAGGTTAAATGTGTAGCATAATTGAAAGTGCTGATAATCTCTGTTCACTAACACAGTAAACTTACTTTGCAGTGTAGCAGTTCATTTGTGAGCTAAAGCCTTGCCTCTTGTGCTGGTCAGGCAACTTAAGTTTCATCCTGACCAGATTTTTTAAAACACAATGCTAGGTACAGTGTGGTTTGATTAATATGTTTATGTTGAATATTCCTTGGTTGTGCCATTGCTGCAGTGGACTTTGAGTCCACTAGTGAAAATGCTTTTGTATTTTTATACAAACAGTTAATTACAATCATAAGCAGAACAATTTCAGTAAACAGATGATTCTTTTTTCATGAAAAGTATTCATGAAATTCTGAATTTCTTAGTATTTATGTCCCCATTTAGCTTTAATGGTGGTGTGCCCTTGAATTAGCATGGATTTCACAAGTTTGTGGACAATACCAAAATATATACCAGTACATAACGGTAAATCCACTTTGATTACCATCTAAACACATGCTTCAGTAGAAGGGATATGACTCAAAGTTCAACCTATTTACAAATTAGCATGGCTACTGTCACAATTTAGCTTAAACTTAAATGTATAAATAGTGCAGAATGTTAAAATTTCTGTGATTGTCAGTTTTTCTTTTAAAATTTTTCAAAATGTTAAAAATTTTTTCCAGGATTACATGAAAAAGGGCAGATTTTGAATGTATTCTCAGACTTTTATCCCCACTGAAAGGTCAGATATCAGTAGCCTATGTGTGTATATTTTTTAAAAAGGACTTGTACAACTTAGACATTTTTAAAAATTATAATGTCGTAGTTTCTCAGCCTTTCACAGTTTTACACAAATGTGGTTGTACAAAAATTATTTTTTAATTAACAAAACTGGTGAGCTGAATTATTGCATCAGTTCATGCGTGCTGGTAAGACAAGGAACATTAGCTGCCAGTTACCATGATTCAGGTGCAATAATTTGTAATGTACTGCAGGCTGCATGGAAAGACTGTACCTCCTCTAGCATCATTTTAAAGAGTTCATCAGCAAAATTTTAAACTTCTCCAAGTCCACTGTCTTCAAAATGAAGGCTTTGTGCTTCTTTTTTAGAAGTTCCAGAGTATCGAGGACCATCATACCCCGAGTGTGTGTTCCTGTAAGCTCCACGCTGACAGCAACTTGGTCACACTCCAACACAAAGGAGTCATCAACAGCAGCTGCCAATGCATAGGAGTCACATGACACAAAGCCAGCACCAGACACCATCTCTTTTTGGGTCCGCTCGCTGTAGGCACAGTCGATGCTGTGCTGGAAGATCCTTTTCATGAACTTGGCCTTCTCAGTTTTCTGGGCAAGCCACTCATCACAGAATTCCTGAAAAAAGTCAGGATGTATTAAGTAATTTAAAAAATTTTTTGTGGAAAAAAAAATTTGAATTGCCTTATGCATTTCAGTTCAGAATATCTTCCTAATAAAATTAGTCAAACTGGCAAAGTCAGTGAAGTGAATGGGTTTTGGACTGTACACAAAGCTTCTGTTAAGCTCACCCAGGGCAACTTGTTCTGACAGGTGAACTCCCAGCAGGAAATGTAGACAGGACAGAGGTAATCATTCAGAACAATGAATGCTGCTTCTGGATCAGCAGCAAAGTTGAATTCTGCACACACTGTTGTGTTACCTCTAGCTAGAGACAATACATACACACACAAAGAAGCCATTATTTTAAGATTGCAAGCAGTAAATGTCCACACTAATATCTTTATGCTAAAAGTCACATGGCAGCACATCACCCTTACATTCACTGTTTCCGCCCATGATGTAAAGGCCCTTAAGCTTCTGGGATAAAGTGGGGTCGATTCTCACTGCCAAGGCCAGGTTTGTCAGTGGTGCTGTGGCAACTAGGGACACCTATAAACACCGTGGCGTTTGATAAGAATTAAACATTCATGCAACACCTAATCTCTCAAGATTACAGCACAGGAGCACAATTAGCCAGATGTCATGTTTCCCCCCAAACCTCTTATCTAGTTCAGGTTATTTATGTAAATTGAAATCAGAGTTACACATAATGCAGTAACACCCTGGATGGGAAAACAAATCGTCAAAGCACACACGTATATAATCTCTATAGGGTCAGGTCAGGGTTGCCAGATGTAAGTGGTAGTCAATAAATCCATTCCATAAATAAATGTCTGTATCTGAGAATTAGTTATAATCAAAATTGAAAATTGGATATAGGTATGGAAAAAATTGCTGATTTTAGTTTTAGGACACATTTTGCAGTCTAATTTTACGTCTTAGTGAAAGTATTTTACCATTTTTAGTACAACAATCACCAGTTTGTCTAAATTTAAACTGACATTCAGATGCAACAAAACTGGTCCTGTGCCAACACTCTAAGATGTAAAATCTGAACGATTCTGTTGAATGTAGATAGCTTTTAGCTGAAAAATATCAATCAAAACGGAAACTTGAAAACCTGAAATTTAGGCTGAAATCCAAACAAAAACCAAGCAAATACTTTTATAAACGTCTCTGCTAAATGGCTTGAAAAATGCTGTATTTCAAAGTAATGTCCAAACAATAAGCTCAGCTTCTTCAGACTGCAGACTTGCCACACTGAGAAGTTTATCTAAGTTAGTTATGCTGGCAATGCAGTGATAAAAAACAATTAGTGGCGTCTCCCTACCTCTCCAGGGTGCTCACTGATGATGCGGATCATGGCAGTCACAGCGCCCTCCTTTTGGACCAGCTCCAGACCTGGAGTCTCAGGGTCAGGAGTGTCACCTAGACCATCACTTCCATGGAAGTGACTTGCAGTGCAGGTGTTCCCCAAGATAGAGACCGATGCACCTGGGAACACTGGAATCTAGAAAGGACATTTAATTAATTAAGGCATTAACACCCTTTTTCCTATTCCTTCTTTTCAGAGTACTGTAGTTCAGAGTACTGTAGCCGGCAATCACCCACCCATACCACCCATCTGAAAACCCAAAATTTAAGCTTTGTCATGGAAACGTTAATGTTTTGCTTCCGTTTTTTTTTATAACAAAGTGAGAAATCTCAAGCAAACCCAACACATGTGAAAGTCCAACCCAAGCATTACTCAGGCCACAGCAGCCCCATGTAATGTAACAGTAAGTTTGCCTTCTATAAAAGGGAAGGGTGAAAGTTACAGCTGTCAGAACACCTGCACAGTACTGAAGAGTCTGCACTGCAATATTAACACCAATGCAATACATCAGAACTGTTCCCACTACTTGGACAGATAACATTAAATAGGCATTATCAGAAACAGTGACAATCAATCAGAATCTGGGATCATACCTCCAGTCTGCCACAGGCCTTGAGAACACGAAGCACGTTCTTGCAGACATTTTCCATGGAAGTATTACCATGGACACAGGTGATGCCAAGGACCTCTACGTTAGGCATGGCCAAAGCCATCATTATAGCCTGGGCATCATCTACTCCACAGTCAACATCTATGAGCAGTTTCTTTGACATGCTGAATCCTAAACCACATATTAACAATGAGTAGACACCCGTGACACAATACTCTGTGATAACTGTCTTAACACACAATTTAAAAATATATTGGTAGGAAAAACAAACCTCAAAGTGACTAGCCCAGCAGATCTCATGTGTAATTTATATAACTTTTAAACAATTTAAAATAAAGTATGATTTCACTGACAGCAGAAGTCATACATTGAGGATGCGGAAGTCATAGCTTTGTCCTAAGTACACCTTGGTTAAGAACTGTCAGCATAATGAAAAGTACTCCTACATGTGCAAAGTTCTTAGTGTATCATATACTTTATCACCTCCTATATCAACAGCAAAGTACTTCTGCTCTGTGAATACACGTGAAATAAAACGAAAGTCTATTGATCAGCGGGAAAGAAAATTAAATATCACCACTGCTAATATATATATCAATTAATGTAACAAGATCAAAATGCTTTTACCATTTTATGGACGATTGACTGTTAACTTACCTTGAGCTGAACCAGGAGGTTGTCAGATAAGCAAGTTCACGCACTGCTCTCTCAGTTAATCAGTTCCGTGACTGTCACTCGGGGACGAGGCGCTTGCGTGGGGGGAGGAGCTCTTACGTGTGGCATTAACAACACTGAAGAAGCAGTATAAAAGCATTAAACACGGCACAGAAGAACTACAAAAGCATGTTGCATAGATTACTGTGCATTCATTTTGTTGTTTGTGAATATTGAATTTATTTGTAATTAACTGTTTTATTTGTAACAGTATTTGTAATTAACTTTTATGTTCTCATGCTAAATGCACTGTATACTGTTCTGTTTAGCAATGTTGCAAATGCATCACTCATCTCAGTACATTCTGTGGCAAATAAACCCATATTATTACAATTTAAAGATGCAAATGAATTTTGTTTGCATTACAGTACAATGCTTAAGGCTGTTCCACATTTCCATTCTTGAGACCCAATATACCACAAGCGTTTCAACGTTTATTGAATACATAGGCTATAGTTATTGTATAAGAGAATAAACTTGATACAGCATTGATAAAGAATGAAATTCTGTTTTCTCCAAACTGCTTTACATAAGTGTAGTCACTAGACTCATATTTAAAATAGAAAATCATTTTTGTATAAACTTCATATCCCTCCTTATCATAGGTTAAAGACAGCACATAACCAATCCGTATACACAAACATCAGATGTAATAAATCATCCATCAGTTTATATTAATAGTTGTAAAAAGACTAAGTTTTAATTACTTACAGTCCAACACCCCCTCCCACAAAAAAAAAAAAACCTGCATCCAGTCTCTGAGAGTTCACTACTTTGTGAAACCTCCACACATCTCTTACAAAATGAAACGCAACACTTAAAACCATGTTCTCTTTCATCAAATGATTCCTCCCACCAAAACAATACACATGCTATTATATGTTTGTGTTACAGAGCATCAAATAAACACTGATATGGTTAATTCAAACTGCCATAAGTGTTCATGTATGTTTTGGCCTCATTGGGCCATGCTACATATTAAAATGCATACAAGTCAGTGGAAACAAGTAGCATTTTTCTTGTTTTGGTGAAGTGTATGGTTTTTCCAGCATTTACAGTACTACATGTATACACAAAATGTATCATTTGTGTTATGTAGTGAAACACTACAAAGAAAATCAGTGCACAGATACAAAAAGGTAACAAAATACACATTTATTAGTTTCTGCAATACAAAGTGTTCAGCTGAAATGAGAAAAGAAATTGCAAAACACAATGAAACAGACCACTCTGCATCCTGCTTCTGACCCTGGTCAGGCCAGAGGACCTCATCCACATCAGCTGCAATTAAGAGGCCAACCGAAACTGATTTTTTTGGTTTCAGCCGAAACAAACAAAAAAAAGTTTTTTTAACTACACTTTAGGCCAAAACCGAAGCTGAAAGATATACAACCAAAATTACCGAACACAAGATTTATTAAATATGTCATGATGCTATGCCACTATTAATAAAAAAAAAAAAGTAGTCACTAACCATTAGGCACCTGCTGGATTATGAATTTATACAATCAATACTCCAAGTGTTAATTAGTAATTAAAACCAAACAAACGAATATTGTAGTTTAGGAACAGGAGTTTTTCTGCATTCTCACCCACCAAGTTGCTACGCCGGTCAGCATACAACTGTCCTGCTGCACTTAACAGCTGTTCACTGGACATGCTGGTCGGCGGTGCAGACAAGTATTTGCAAGCAGCGGCTTCCAGAAGTGGGTATTGACTGCAATGCCAGTACGCATATATGTCCGTGGTCAATCGAGGCAGACGCGGTTCCTTTAAGTAATTGATTAACTGTCGTTCGTACGGCGGCACGGGGTCAGTTTGATTCTCGACATTTTGTGATGGATCCAGATTAGCATGTTGGTTGTCATGCGCAGCCCACAAGTCAACCTCCTCTTCAGCATCGGACATCTCGCCACTTTCAAACGTTAGCTCAACTTTTTCAATTGACAAAACTGGAGTCAGCACAGTCGTATTGTTTGTAGTGGATTCGTGGACCGAACGTAGAAAGTCCAGAACCGCTATCGTCGCTTCCACTGTCTCCTGCACATTGAAATAAGTATCCTTGAAGCGCGGGTCAATCAGCGTCGCAGCAAGGAAGGATGCCGAGGACCTGATATCAGAGAATCGACGGCACAATGCGTCACACAGCGCCGCCTTCATTTGAGTCAGCTCGTGATCTGCTGCTGTAGTTTTGAGTGTGTCAATCAAATTTGACACGAGCGGGATTACTACAGAAATGCATGCATTGTCAGCACAAATCTCTAGCGTTGCAGTGTAAAATGGTTTAAGAATTTTAACAACCCTTGCAGCCAGTTCCCACTCTGTGATCGAGAGACTGTCGATACAGCCACACTGCACGCTGTACAGATTAATTGCCTTGCGCTGTTCGACCAGCCGCTCCAGCATAAGATACGTACTATCCCATCTCATCTCGACGTCTTGCAGTAGGGAATGTTCTGGAGATTTAACCATTTGCTGGTGTGCCACGAGATTACGGCAAGCCTGCTCACTATGCGTAAAGTGAGCAACAATCTTGCGAGCCGTCTTGATGACAGCTTCTACTGATGTCTGCGTGAACAGGGCATCATGCACAACCAACTGTAAAGTGTGGGACACACAGCCAACATCGGTGACGCCAGAGACTCTCATTGCCATTTTCATGTTGGCGGCATTGTCTATGATTCCAACGTGAATCTTCTCTGCGATCTCCCATTTCATTATGGTTTCACAAAATTTCGATGCAAGACAATTTCCATCGTGATCTTGTTCCAGTACCATCGTGTTCAAGATAACTTTGTGCCGCACAGCATCTTGAATGAAGTGACCCGTGAAGCTAAGTAATGACCATGATTTAGTTGGATCGCTCCACCTATCTGTAGTAAACGAAATCCATGTGGCCTCGCGCAATAGATTTTTCACACGTTTTACGACTTTGTCATATGTGGCAGGCATCAGCATTGTTCTGTAGTATTTCTCACTTTTCACCTTATAGCCATGAGCGCTGAGTGGATCACCTATGTTCAGTCTCTTGAATGCTTCACCTTCAACAACTGTGTACGGTAACATGTCGACAATGATCAAGTCCATGATGCACTTATCAATTCGCTGAACTGCGACGTGGTCATCAGGCCAGACCATTCTGCTGTCAGCCATGGATGTCTGCACAGAATTCGACAATGCATGTTCTTTCTCTTCAACCTTAACCTTTTTCGCAGCACGATGTGCTTCGTCATTCATGATCCTCTTGAGGTATGTACCATGAAGCTCCTTGTGGCAGCTGGCCAGATGACCTTTCAATCCTGAAAGGGTCTGATACCTTGGTTTATCGCTGCCTAGTGACAAGAGTTTGTTGCATTCTTTGCACTGTGCCCTGCTTGCATCTGAATCAACTTTAGTGAAGTAATCCCACAATGCATTCTTCGACATCTTTCGTGGTGACGAACTGCTCCGTTAGTTAACTATGTAGATTGCTTATATATTTTTCAGCCAAAAAGCTAACTTGAAAACCTGAAATCCAAACAAAAACCATACAAATACTTTTACAAACAAACATCTGTACTAAATAGCTTGAAAAATGCTGTATTTCAACAGCAAATATTTCTGCTTTGTGAATACACGTGAAATAAAACGAAACTATCGACCGACAGGAAAGAAAATGAAATATCACCACTGCTAATAAATAGCAAGTAATATAACAAGTTCAAAATGCTTTTACAATTTTATGGATGATTGACTGTTAATTTACCTCGAGCTGAAGCAGGAGATTGTCGGATAAGCAAGTTCACGCACTGCTCTCTCTCAGTTGATCAGTTCCGTGACTGTCACTCGGGGCCGAGGCGCTCTTACGTGCGGCATTAACACAACACTGAAGCAGTATAAAAACACTGCATTAAACACAGCACAGAACTGCAGAGGCATGTTGCATAGATTACCGTGCACTCATTTTGTTGCTTGTAAATATGCCGAGTCTTTCCACAACTAAAGATTTAATTAATGACGGTCCAACCCCCGCCCCACAAAATAAACCTGCGTCCAGCCTCTGACGGAGTTCACTACTTTATGAAACTTCCACAAATCTCTTGCAATATGAAACGCAACACTTTAAACCATGTTCCATTTAATCAAATCTGATTCCTCCCACCAAAACAATACACACAGCTATTATACGTTTGTGTTACGGGCTGTTTCAACGTAAAACAGGAGAAATCAGGTACGGGGAGAAGAAGTCGAGACCAAGAGACGTAGGGAGGGATGTGAGAGGACTTTATATTTTGTCGTAGGATATGACAACAATATATGATAGAGGAATAATTACCATACAAGGGGAAAATTGGGTGAAACAAAAACAAACAGGTTTTCTTTCGTGAAAGACAGACCACAGCAAATGCCAAAGCAACGAACGGAACAAAACAAGCTAGAAACAAACATGAAACCAAGCTAGAAACAAACATGAAACCAAGCTAGAAACAAACATGAAACCCAACTACCTGATAAAACACGAAAAAAAAAAAAAAAAAAAAAAAAAAAAAACAAAACACACACACCCACAAACACACAAAACAACCCACCAACGCAAAAAACACAGATAAAATAAAAAAAAAAAAAAACGGCAATTACACGTGAACTA
>JABJVR010004907.1:0-14152 GCA_025773905.1 Chitala chitala | reverse complement strand
CCGCCCTGGGTGTCCCCTGCCCTGCGCCCTGTGTGCTCTGGGATGGGCTCCAGGTTTCCCCGTGACCCTCACCAGGACTAAGCGGTTAAGATAATGGATGGATGGAATATACAGATTTGGTGGCGTGGTGTTTAGTGCCGTTGCCTCACACTTCTGTACCTGGAGTTTGATTCCTGCCTTGGGTCTGTGTGCATGAAGTTTGCGTGTTCTCCCCGTGCTTGGTAGGCTGTATCCTGGTTCTCCGGTTTCCTCCCACAGTCCAAAGGTTTGGTTCATTGGTGTCTCCAAATTGCCCATACTGTATGTGTGAGTATGTGTGCACGCGTCCTGTGGTGGGTTGGCTTCCCGCCCAGGGTGTCCCCTGCCTTGGACTCTGTGCCTCCTGGGATGGGCTCCAGGTTTCCTGCAACCCTGAATTGGATATGTGGTATAGAGAATGGATGGATGCATATACAGATACAATTGCAGCAATGTTTTAAATTGCAATACATACATGCACACGTTGTCCTAAACTGGTTTTGCATTGGTACAAAAGAAGATGTAAGGTCTCGTCTGTATTCAAGACAATTTTCAATAACCCTTTCATTAGTTTCTTTAAATTTGGGTACAAAGTGATCTGACCTGGATCAGTTGTTGTTGTTATCTTCTGTTGACACAATATATTATTACTTATTACTTTCACTTTGAGCTGTTTTATCCAATCATTCCAGCCGTCAGGAACAGTCTCAATTTATATATATATATAGATATATATATATATATATATATATAAAGCATAGTGGTAAGACCACCACCCAGGAGACTGCGTATCCTTGATTTGAGAGAGGGTAGCTAATACAATTTAAGGTTATACACAGAATTAAAATAAAAGTGGGTACTTGAAGTCTGTAGCTGCTATCTGGGATACTCAGACGTGCTGACCTGGTCCTGTACAGTTTTCATTACTCGGGCTTTTGAAAATTACCTTGTCACTCTGTCCCATCCACTATTACATATTTAAAATTTTTTAAGATTTGTTTTCATACAGGGAATTGCATAACTGTTTTTCACTGGAAGCCATAGACAGAGAGATGTGGACAGGCCATGCTGACATGAAAGTCTCAGACCTCCACATGAGATATTTTGATTTCAAGATCTTACGTTATTTATGAAACAGGAGAAGATTAAGTTTATAGTATGGTTCATCTGCTAAATATTACATAACCCGGAAGCCCCTCGTTACATATTTCAAATGGTCACCAGTGATATGGTTTCAGTGACAACACAATTCAGCTGTCACTTTAACAGCCGCTCTGTGTGTGTGTGTGTGTGTGTGTGTGTGTGTGTGTGTGTGTGTGTGTGTGTGTGTGTGTGTGTGTGTGGGTGCTTTGGGGACATGTGTCACTGTGCATGTTGTTTACGTATGAGTTTAAATGTGCCCTCTTTATTTATCGTTTAAATCTTACAAAAAGGTAATTGCTAATCATAATTTATGTTCCATTTGTCTTCTAGTATCACACACTGGTACTTCAAATGTGTTAATTTTTAAAGTTGCCTCTTCTCTGAGCTAAATAGTTTCTGGTGCTACAGTTAAAATGTTTGGTATATTTTGATGTGTTAAGCAATCAGCCGTATGTCTTCCAGCTTCTTGAAGATCAACAGCATGTACCCTGTTTGTGTGATGAAAATATTTATGTTCTCTGTATGCTCACAGACTGGGGGCTGAGGTGGAAAATTTGTTGTGGGACCTTTTACCTACATCTCCATGCCTCAACAACAGAATGGAACACAGAAACATGATTGGTGAGTAATTCAACCAATCACAATACAGAAGGGGCCTTTCCTGTCTGTGAAACAGGATTATTCAGTTGGTGGGAGAGAGGCCAAAAACGTTTTTTACTTGTAAATTTCAAGTACTTGGGATTACTGGTAAATGAACATTTTGTTCTTGGATGTAATCAGGGAGAAAACAATATGCTGTGTCTGACTAGTGTCTGACTATGTGTTGTATATTTAACATCAAACAGAGAAACTCATATTTTTGCAATGCACATGACACAAATAAAATAAAATATAGAGACACAGGCATGTTTTAAAATTTTCCTGGCATTACAACCATTACAAAATTCCGGGCTTTAGTCACACTCCATGAAATAAAAGGAATCAGTGGATACTGTTACACAATAGCTTTTCCTTGAGTGTTTTAACATACACTGTACATGTATATAAAATATACACACTCATACACGTGTGTGTGTGTGTGTGTGTGTGTGTTTGTCCAGTAATGATTGTTCATTATGTCTTTGAGGTTTTAAACTTTAATCTGATATTGACCCATGTACAACCACAGAGACAGAAGTTTAGGAATGCATATTTGTAAAACAAGCAGTCATAACACACACGCCTAGTGAACACGGTAATGCTGACTGAAGAACACCTGCTACAAAACCTAGCCAAAGCACTTAGGGAGTGAGTTACACACGCCGTCTCATGATCCCTGGCTGGCTCTTAGAGGAAGGCCTCTGACGTTGAGCTTTGCGGCAGCACAGCCAGACCTTGTGACAACATCACCACCGCAGCTGCAGGGGAAATGAAAGACGCGGACCAGCATGGGAGCCCTCGGCTTCCTGGACATGTCACATGTCCACACCTTGGACATGTCACTCGCCTACATCCTGGACATTTCACATGTCCATATCCAGGTCCTTCAGTCTCTTTAACACAAATATCCCCACAGAGCTGTTTTTGAACATCCTGGGGCCCTGGGGCAGTGTGTTAAATTACGGTTCCCCTCCCCCAAAAAAATAAAGAAATAGGCTGCTTGGGCCAACCCCCAAAAACATGAAAGGTCAGAGTCCTGCTGTAGCCTTAGCAATCACACATGTGGTCATGGAGCTGAGCTCTCTCTGGGGCAAACTCTTAAACATACAGTACATGGTATCGATAAAAAACTGAAATGAAAGAGTACTTTGAAAATTAATCATATTTGTGTGCCAGATTCATTATATTACACTTTTCAAACTGGCAACATATGCACCACAGAAACCGTAAAACATACCAAGTACAAAATCACCTTAGAGCTGTTTGACCACAATGAAGTGGAAAGTGAAATACCATCTGCTTTGTGGTTATGTCTAACAGGAGTTCGTTTTCATCCCTATCCTCTCAATTTCGAAAGCGCCTGCTGCGAGTGGAGAGGAATTACAGAGACTTTACCAATATATTAATATCAGGAACCTAGTAAGGAGCATGGCCAACAGAAGAGCTTTTACCTTTCAAGGAATGCTGTCATTCAAGTTTTGAACATTTCACATTCGTTCAAGAAAAAAAAATCTCCATATTTTTGCAAGATAAAGGAGATAGAAATCTGTTGTACTCTGTGGTCTAAAACTTCAAAAAAATTTAAATGCGGTGATTACAGAGGCCATGGAAAGCATTTGACTTCACCCTGATGTTTATAAAACCACTCCTCCTCTGGCTCTCTCCAAACCTCTCTGGATATAGGGTTAGACTTGATTCATTAGAATATTATTGCTTTACACATTGTGTGTCACCTTTTAAACTAAGCAGTTTCCAAATGGCTGTGTTGATTCAGTTCTCTGGTAATGTCTGAGGCTGTAGTTTTGTGGCATTTAGCAACTACACTTTTAACTGTCCATTCCAGTCAATTATTTTAAACTTTGTAATACTTTTTTGAAAAATATTTTTACCATTTTTTTGCTTATAATTTTTTATTAGCACTGAGACATAATAATAAAACACAATGCTGTGTGGTGGCACGGTGGTGTGGTGGTTAGTACTATCACCTCCAGGCCTGGGGTTCGGTTCCTGTCTTGGGTCTCTGTGTGTGTGTGTGTGTGTGTGTGTGGAGTTTGTGTGTTCTCCTTGTGTCTAGTGGGTTTCCTCCCACAGTCCAAAAATATACAGGTTAGGTTGATTGGTGTGTGTGAGCCCTGTGGTGGGTTGGTGTCCTAAGTGTTCTGGGATGGTCTCCAGGCTTCCCTGCGACCCTCACCAGGAATAAGTGGTATAGAAGATGCCTGACTGACAATACTGTGTATCTTGTTTTTTACCAATCAGGGCAGTGACTATGCAGTCACTTTCAAACTCTGTTTGTGGTGTCATGTTGGTGCTGATGGTTTGGAATTTACCAACCTTCCAGGTTTCACATTTCCAGGCTTTTTCCATTAAAAACATTTGAAAACATGTTATTTAGTGTGTGACTGACCAAAGACAGAATGTTTGGTTTCTAGTCCACTAGGCCTACTGTTAGACCACTTACGTGAACAGCCCTAAAACGTTAAGACTATTACGTCACAGCAAGAATTAGTGCTGCTTAATAAAAACGTGTGTCTAAGCTGTGAAGTGCCAGCTGAGTAGAGGTGATCGGATTATCTTGGCACAACAACGTAGGTCAAAATTTACTGTTAAGTGTTTTATTTTAAAACGCATTGAGACTTTATAGTTTCATATGCTTATGGCTCATCTGAACCCCACCGTCATCAGTCAATACATTGAGCAATTCAAACTCAGCAGATAAATATGGCCAGTAGTCATTTTTAAATTTCATTTGAGCCCCATCAAAAGTTAAAATGTGCCACTGTAATGCGAAATTTTTGCCTCGTTCTATGCAAAAGCCAGGATGCAGGACATCCAAAAATCTGCTGAAGGCAATGTCAATCACATAGTTTAATTATAAAGTGTGGAACAGTACATTTGCAGAATGTGGACAAAGACACAGAGCTAGGGAAAGATGCTAATTCACTAGGTGATATCACTGTTGGCTGAGTCACCGTAGTGATTACCATGACATGAAATGTACAACTGACTAGTCTCATTTCCAGTCCACACATAAAGACTTTGAGCATTGAGTACCATGCCATCTCAGCTCACACAGAAACTGAATGGGATATACACAGAGCTGTTTATTAGGCAACAAAACTGATTCTACAAAACCAAGACATCAACATATAAAACAGCACAGAACACAAAATGATTGCAGCCAAAGCAAATGTTTAAAATGGAATGTGTTTTTTTTTTGAAAAGATACACCTCTTAGCAACAGATGTAAACAGTTGTTAAACTAGTGTTTAAGTGACATCAGATAAAAGGTTAACACTGAAGCACTGACACGCTTCTGATCTTCAGTAAATTGCTAATATTGTTCTCTGTTTTTGTTGTCACAGAAGAAAATAAAGCTGCACCAAGATTCACTTCTGTGTTCATGTAGGTCTCAATGACGTCACTTTGAACACTTGCCACAACACCCGGCAACAGACTGCAAAGCTGGCTGTTTTCATGGATTGTGAATGCTATCTCAGACTAAAGAAAGCATTGAGCAATGACACAGTGCACTAATGGAGGAGGTATTGTTGTATAACCACTAGTCCCCTTTGCATCATGGGACTGCTAACATGCAGACTTGGCTTCATCTTGTTTATAGTGCAGATAAACAGACTTTGGCAATGCAGTTAGCACTAAGTCAGACTCAGTTTACTCCAGGGTGCGTCCAGACTGGGCCCAGCTACCAGAAGAAGGAATGCCCATGTTGTACAACAACAACCATTCAACCTTTTTAACAACTTGTCATTTACACCAGATGCCCACATATATCCAATTTAGTGTTTCCTCAGACATATCTGAAAAGTCACAAGAAAATCAGAGCAAAATGTATCTATTTTCAAATATTTTCTCAGGTTATCATCTTTTAATGTGAGCAATGGTACTGTTCCATTAAAAATACAGAACTGCATCAATGTAACTATAAACTGTTAGTTGAAAAATTAACATAAGTACTTAGACTAAATTAATAATCTTAAATGCATCCTCAAACAAAATGATGCAAGGAAGCATTCATCTTTGATATCAATACCCAGTCTAGATGAAGATCTGACCTAATAAAAGCTGAAAATGCAGAAATTTTTACATTGTAAATATTGACCTACTTTTTAGTCTATTTAGACAGAAAAATGCATAACAAAAAACCTGTAGGCTGCTCTGCATACACAGAAAGAATAGTATGTTTTTCAAACAAACACAATTGCAGAGTGTCTACCTATGACAAATACTTGTTTACTGCCAGTGTTTGTATAAACAGCATAACCATGCAAAGACAATTCTGCAGCAGACGTTGTGTGAGGACACAAAGTGCAGAATGGGCTACTCCGTTGTCATGACAACCGCCGGAATGTACAGGCTGAACCGAGATTGAGCCTGTATGGTGTGATACATGAAAGGCTCAGGAAATAAAAAAATCAGCTGTTACATAACATAAAAACTACGGCTATGCTTAGTATACAAAGGTCATTAGCACAAACGTTAGGTCATTAAGTGCAAACTCAGAATCGTAGTTCATCAGTGGCACAGTTATGAAAGTAGTTTAAAATTTTATATGACTACTTGCAAATTTAACGTAAAATACATAAATATAGTGTATGTGTCTTGAATAACAGTACAATTATCTAACTCAAAGTAACTGCATGAATTCTCTTTTCAGGTTAGTCATTAATCAAATCAGTGCCTGATAATTTTGACTTGTGTGAACTTTACTTAATTACTTCAACCTTGCCAGCATATCTGTAATACCAACAGGGCTATCCAAAGTGTGAAACACATTGCTTAAATCATTCTGCTTAGGTAAAAAATGACAAAAGGACCTGTGCCTAATAAGCAGTCCCAAAGCATTGGCAATCACTCCTTGAAAATACACATCCTTAGAAATGACAGATGACGGAGACTACAGTTAGGTTTTTGTTTTCGCTCTGAAGCAGTTCTCTCCATGGAAACCTCTGCCTTTAATCCCGTCTAGGGAAAGCATCTTCACTCACACGCCACAATAAGGGATTTCACACACTCCCTTGTCACCACACATGACAGAGCAAAACCACAAGAAAACCTTCTGGGAAACATTAGGTTTATTCTACCATACCTGGGAAGGCTGACCATCAACACTATAGAGAACAATGGAAACACTGGCATACATAAATCACAAGTATTTGTGTCATATATAATTACTGTGCCATTATGTATGTCTACCCATAAATAGATGTATAAGTACATTACATTGGGTATGCATAAACAATATATATATATATATATATATATATATATATATTGTTTATGCATACCCAATGTAATGTACTTATACATCTATTTATGGGTAGACATACATAATGGCACAGTAATTATATATGACACAAATACTTGTGATTTATGTATGCCAGTGTTTCCATTGTTCTCTATAGTGTTGATGGTCAGCCTTCCCAGGTATGGTAGAATAAACCTAATGTTTCCCAGAAGGTTTTCTTGTGGTTTTGCTCTGTCATGTGTGGTGACAAGGGAGTGTGTGAAATCCCTTATTGTGGCGTGTGAGTGAAGATGCTTTCCCTAGACGGGATTAAAGGCAGAGGTTTCCATGGAGAGAACTGCTTCAGAGCGAAAACAAAAACCTAACTGTAGTCTCCGTCATCTGTCATTTCTAAGGATGTGTATTTTCAAGGAGTGATTGCCAATGCTTTGGGACTGCTTATTAGGCACAGGTCCTTTTGTCATTTTTTACCTAAGCAGAATGATTTAAGCAATGTGTTTCACACTTTGGATAGCCCTGTTGGTATTACAGATATGCTGGCAAGGTTGAAGTAATTAAGTAAAGTTCACACAAGTCAAAATTATCAGGCACTGATTTGATTAATGACTAACCTGAAAAGAGAATTCATGCAGTTACTTTGAGTTAGATAATTGTACTGTTATTCAAGACACATACACTATATTTATGTATTTTACGTTAAATTTGCAAGTAGTCATATAAAATTTTAAACTACTTTCATAACTGTGCCACTGATGAACTACGATTCTGAGTTTGCACTTAATGACCTAACGTTTGTGCTAATGACCTTTGTATACTAAGCATAGCCGTAGTTTTTATGTTATGTAACAGCTGATTTTTTTATTTCCTGAGCCTTTCATGTATCACACCATACAGGCTCAATCTCGGTTCAGCCTGTACATTCCGGCGGTTGTCATGACAACGGAGTAGCCCATTCTGCACTTTGTGTCCTCACACAACGTCTGCTGCAGAATTGTCTTTGCATGGTTATGCTGTTTATACAAACACTGGCAGTAAACAAGTATTTGTCATAGGTAGACACTCTGCAATTGTGTTTGTTTGAAAAACATACTATTCTTTCTGTGTATGCAGAGCAGCCTACAGGTTTTTTGTTATGCATTTTTCTGTCTAAATAGACTAAAAAGTAGGTCAATATTTACAATGTAAAAATTTCTGCATTTTCAGCTTTTATTAGGTCAGATCTTCATCTAGACTGGGTATTGATATCAAAGATGAATGCTTCCTTGCATCATTTTGTTTGAGGATGCATTTAAGATTATTAATTTAGTCTAAGTACTTATGTTAATTTTTCAACTAACAGTTTATAGTTACATTGATGCAGTTCTGTATTTTTAATGGAACAGTACCATTGCTCACATTAAAAGATGATAACCTGAGAAAATATTTGAAAATAGATACATTTTGCTCTGATTTTCTTGTGACTTTTCAGATATGTCTGAGGAAACACTAAATTGGATATATGTGGGCATCTGGTGTAAATGACAAGTTGTTAAAAAGGTTGAATGGTTGTTGTTGTACAACATGGGCATTCCTTCTTCTGGTAGCTGGGCCCAGTCTGGACGCACCCTGGAGTAAACTGAGTCTGACTTAGTGCTAACTGCATTGCCAAAGTCTGTTTATCTGCACTATAAACAAGATGAAGCCAAGTCTGCATGTTAGCAGTCCCATGATGCAAAGGGGACTAGTGGTTATACAACAATACCTCCTCCATTAGTGCACTGTGTCATTGCTCAATGCTTTCTTTAGTCTGAGATAGCATTCACAATCCATGAAAACAGCCAGCTTTGCAGTCTGTTGCCGGGTGTTGTGGCAAGTGTTCAAAGTGACGTCATTGAGACCTACATGAACACAGAAGTGAATCTTGGTGCAGCTTTATTTTCTTCTGTGACAACAAAAACAGAGAACAATATTAGCAATTTACTGAAGATCAGAAGCGTGTCAGTGCTTCAGTGTTAACCTTTTATCTGATGTCACTTAAACACTAGTTTAACAACTGTTTACATCTGTTGCTAAGAGGTGTATCTTTTCAAAAAAAAAACACATTCCATTTTAAACATTTGCTTTGGCTGCAATCATTTTGTGTTCTGTGCTGTTTTATATGTTGATGTCTTGGTTTTGTAGAATCAGTTTTGTTGCCTAATAAACAGCTCTGTGTATATCCCATTCAGTTTCTGTGTGAGCTGAGATGGCATGGTACTCAATGCTCAAAGTCTTTATGTGTGGACTGGAAATGAGACTAGTCAGTTGTACATTTCATGTCATGGTAATCACTACGGTGACTCAGCCAACAGTGATATCACCTAGTGAATTAGCATCTTTCCCTAGCTCTGTGTCTTTGTCCACATTCTGCAAATGTACTGTTCCACACTTTATAATTAAACTATGTGATTGACATTGCCTTCAGCAGATTTTTGGATGTCCTGCATCCTGGCTTTTGCATAGAACGAGGCAAAAATTTCGCATTACAGTGGCACATTTTAACTTTTGATGGGGCTCAAATGAAATTTAAAAATGACTACTGGCCATATTTATCTGCTGAGTTTGAATTGCTCAATGTATTGACTGATGACGGTGGGGTTCAGATGAGCCATAAGCATATGAAACTATAAAGTCTCAATGCGTTTTAAAATAAAACACTTAACAGTAAATTTTGACCTACGTTGTTGTGCCAAGATAATCCGATCACCTCTACTCAGCTGGCACTTCACAGCTTAGACACACGTTTTTATTAAGCAGCACTAATTCTTGCTGTGACGTAATAGTCTTAACGTTTTAGGGCTGTTCACGTAAGTGGTCTAACAGTAGGCCTAGTGGACTAGAAACCAAACATTCTGTCTTTGGTCAGTCACACACTAAATAACATGTTTTCAAATGTTTTTAATGGAAAAAGCCTGGAAATGTGAAACCTGGAAGGTTGGTAAATTCCAAACCATCAGCACCAACATGACACCACAAACAGAGTTTGAAAGTGACTGCATAGTCACTGCCCTGATTGGTAAAAAACAAGATACACAGTATTGTCAGTCAGGCATCTTCTATACCACTTATTCCTGGTGAGGGTCGCAGGGAAGCCTGGAGACCATCCCAGAACACTTAGGACACCAACCCACCACAGGGCTCACACACACCAATCAACCTAACCTGTATATTTTTGGACTGTGGGAGGAAACCCACTAGACACAAGGAGAACACACAAACTCCACACACACACACACACACACACACAGAGACCCAAGACAGGAACCGAACCCCAGGCCTGGAGGTGATAGTACTAACCACCACACCACCGTGCCACCACACAGCATTGTGTTTTATTATTATGTCTCAGTGCTAATAAAAAATTATAAGCAAAAAAATGGTAAAAATATTTTTCAAAAAAGTATTACAAAGTTTAAAATAATTGACTGGAATGGACAGTTAAAAGTGTAGTTGCTAAATGCCACAAAACTACAGCCTCAGACATTACCAGAGAACTGAATCAACACAGCCATTTGGAAACTGCTTAGTTTAAAAGGTGACACACAATGTGTAAAGCAATAATATTCTAATGAATCAAGTCTAACCCTATATCCAGAGAGGTTTGGAGAGAGCCAGAGGAGGAGTGGTTTTATAAACATCAGGGTGAAGTCAAATGCTTTCCATGGCCTCTGTAATCACCGCATTTAAATTTTTTTGAAGTTTTAGACCACAGAGTACAACAGATTTCTATCTCCTTTATCTTGCAAAAATATGGAGATTTTTTTTTCTTGAACGAATGTGAAATGTTCAAAACTTGAATGACAGCATTCCTTGAAAGGTAAAAGCTCTTCTGTTGGCCATGCTCCTTACTAGGTTCCTGATATTAATATATTGGTAAAGTCTCTGTAATTCCTCTCCACTCGCAGCAGGCGCTTTCGAAATTGAGAGGATAGGGATGAAAACGAACTCCTGTTAGACATAACCACAAAGCAGATGGTATTTCACTTTCCACTTCATTGTGGTCAAACAGCTCTAAGGTGATTTTGTACTTGGTATGTTTTACGGTTTCTGTGGTGCATATGTTGCCAGTTTGAAAAGTGTAATATAATGAATCTGGCACACAAATATGATTAATTTTCAAAGTACTCTTTCATTTCAGTTTTTTATCGATACCATGTACTGTATGTTTAAGAGTTTGCCCCAGAGAGAGCTCAGCTCCATGACCACATGTGTGATTGCTAAGGCTACAGCAGGACTCTGACCTTTCATGTTTTTGGGGGTTGGCCCAAGCAGCCTATTTCTTTATTTTTTTGGGGGAGGGGAACCGTAATTTAACACACTGCCCCAGGGCCCCAGGATGTTCAAAAACAGCTCTGTGGGGATATTTGTGTTAAAGAGACTGAAGGACCTGGATATGGACATGTGAAATGTCCAGGATGTAGGCGAGTGACATGTCCAAGGTGTGGACATGTGACATGTCCAGGAAGCCGAGGGCTCCCATGCTGGTCCGCGTCTTTCATTTCCCCTGCAGCTGCGGTGGTGATGTTGTCACAAGGTCTGGCTGTGCTGCCGCAAAGCTCAACGTCAGAGGCCTTCCTCTAAGAGCCAGCCAGGGATCATGAGACGGCGTGTGTAACTCACTCCCTAAGTGCTTTGGCTAGGTTTTGTAGCAGGTGTTCTTCAGTCAGCATTACCGTGTTCACTAGGCGTGTGTGTTATGACTGCTTGTTTTACAAATATGCATTCCTAAACTTCTGTCTCTGTGGTTGTACATGGGTCAATATCAGATTAAAGTTTAAAACCTCAAAGACATAATGAACAATCATTACTGGACAAACACACACACACACACACACACACACGTGTATGAGTGTGTATATTTTATATACATGTACAGTGTATGTTAAAACACTCAAGGAAAAGCTATTGTGTAACAGTATCCACTGATTCCTTTTATTTCATGGAGTGTGACTAAAGCCCGGAATTTTGTAATGGTTGTAATGCCAGGAAAATTTTAAAACATGCCTGTGTCTCTATATTTTATTTTATTTGTGTCATGTGCATTGCAAAAATATGAGTTTCTCTGTTTGATGTTAAATATACAACACATAGTCAGACACTAGTCAGACACAGCATATTGTTTTCTCCCTGATTACATCCAAGAACAAAATGTTCATTTACCAGTAATCCCAAGTACTTGAAATTTACAAGTAAAAAACGTTTTTGGCCTCTCTCCCACCAACTGAATAATCCTGTTTCACAGACAGGAAAGGCCCCTTCTGTATTGTGATTGGTTGAATTACTCACCAATCATGTTTCTGTGTTCCATTCTGTTGTTGAGGCATGGAGATGTAGGTAAAAGGTCCCACAACAAATTTTCCACCTCAGCCCCCAGTCTGTGAGCATACAGAGAACATAAATATTTTCATCACACAAACAGGGTACATGCTGTTGATCTTCAAGAAGCTGGAAGACATACGGCTGATTGCTTAACACATCAAAATATACCAAACATTTTAACTGTAGCACCAGAAACTATTTAGCTCAGAGAAGAGGCAACTTTAAAAATTAACACATTTGAAGTACCAGTGTGTGATACTAGAAGACAAATGGAACATAAATTATGATTAGCAATTACCTTTTTGTAAGATTTAAACGATAAATAAAGAGGGCACATTTAAACTCATACGTAAACAACATGCACAGTGACACATGTCCCCAAAGCACCCACACACACACACACACACACACACACACACACACACACACACACACACACACACACACACACACACAGAGCGGCTGTTAAAGTGACAGCTGAATTGTGTTGTCACTGAAACCATATCACTGGTGACCATTTGAAATATGTAACGAGGGGCTTCCGGGTTATGTAATATTTAGCAGATGAACCATACTATAAACTTAATCTTCTCCTGTTTCATAAATAACGTAAGATCTTGAAATCAAAATATCTCATGTGGAGGTCTGAGACTTTCATGTCAGCATGGCCTGTCCACATCTCTCTGTCTATGGCTTCCAGTGAAAAACAGTTATGCAATTCCCTGTATGAAAACAAATCTTAAAAAATTTTAAATATGTAATAGTGGATGGGACAGAGTGACAAGGTAATTTTCAAAAGCCCGAGTAATGAAAACTGTACAGGACCAGGTCAGCACGTCTGAGTATCCCAGATAGCAGCTACAGACTTCAAGTACCCACTTTTATTTTAATTCTGTGTATAACCTTAAATTGTATTAGCTACCCTCTCTCAAATCAAGGATACGCAGTCTCCTGGGTGGTGGTCTTACCACTATGCTTTATATATATATATATATATATATATCTATATATATATATAAATTGAGACTGTTCCTGACGGCTGGAATGATTGGATAAAACAGCTCAAAGTGAAAGTAATAAGTAATAATATATTGTGTCAACAGAAGATAACAACAACAACTGATCCAGGTCAGATCACTTTGTACCCAAATTTAAAGAAACTAATGAAAGGGTTATTGAAAATTGTCTTGAATACAGACGAGACCTTACATCTTCTTTTGTACCAATGCAAAACCAGTTTAGGACAACGTGTGCATGTATGTATTGCAATTTAAAACATTGCTGCAATTGTATCTGTATATGCATCCATCCATTCTCTATACCACATATCCAATTCAGGGTTGCAGGAAACCTGGAGCCCATCCCAGGAGGCACAGAGTCCAAGGCAGGGGACACCCTGGGCGGGAAGCCAACCCACCACAGGACGCGTGCACACATACTCACACATACAGTATGGGCAATTTGGAGACACCAATGAACCAAACCTTTGGACTGTGGGAGGAAACCGGAGAACCAGGATACAGCCTACCAAGCACGGGGAGAACACGCAAACTTCATGCACACAGACCCAAGGCAGGAATCAAACTCCAGGTACAGAAGTGTGAGGCAACGGCACTAAACACCACGCCACCAAATCTGTATATTCCATCCATCCATTATCTTAACCGCTTAGTCCTGGTGAGGGTCACGGGGAAACCTGGAGCCCATCCCAGAGCACACAGGGCGCAGGGCAGGGGACACCCAGGGCGG
>JABJVR010004906.1:0-14152 GCA_025773905.1 Chitala chitala | reverse complement strand
GGATACAGAGTATATAGGGAAAAGAATGTTGAGGATGGAGCTGCCAGACAGGAGGAGAAGAGGAAGGCCAAAGAGGACGTTCATGGATGTAGTGAGGGAGGACATGAAAGAGTCTGGGGTGACAGAGGAAGCTGCAGAGAGCAGGCTGGTATGGAAAAGGATGATCTGCTGTGGTGACCCATAGAGGGAGCAGCCGAAAGAGGAAGAAGAAGTATATATAGTAAAGGTCAAACGTTTTAGAACACTGCCATTTCTCTGGTTTTCATGGACGTTTATGCAGTTTAATGTTTGACTGTGTTCTGAAAACATAGAACAAATTACTAATTGGACATCCAAAATAAATCATGGAATCATTTTCTCTAACAAAATGTAATCTAAATTTTTAACTCATCTGGGGATGGCATCAAAGCAGCTGCCTTTTGCAGATTTAACATGCAAACACACTTGTGACATTCTTTTTACAATGGAAATCAAATATTGATTCAAAATCAAATCAAATTTCTTTTGAACACTGTTGCAGAAGTTCCCACAAATGAGTTGCACTTGTAGGTTGCTTTGCTTTCACCCTTCTGTCCAGTTTATCCCAAACCAGCTCGATGGGGTATAAATCTAGAGACTGCTGGCCATTCCATGATTTGAAGCCTACCTTCTTGTTCTTCCAAGGTAGTTCTGACACAGCCTTTAGGTATATTTTGAGTCATTATCTTGCTGTAGGATGAACCCCTGACTAACTATGCATACACGAGAAGGTATTGCATGGTGCAGCAAAACGCTGTGGTAGTAGTTTTGGTTCAGGGTGCCAGTCACTCTGTGCAAATTGCCGACTCTGGATCCATCAGGATTCCTCCTTTATGTTTGACAGTTGGTGTCTGACATCAAGGAATCATCCTTTTGCTTACTCATTGGCATTCAAAAACCCTGCATGAGCTGAAGGTCTCAAATTTTCACTCATCGGTCCATAAAACCTTCTTCCAGTCTTCAGTAGACCACTGGCGGTGCTTCATGACCCAGACAAGTCTCTTATTCTTATTTTGCCATCTTAGCAATGGCTTTCTTTCTGCCACTTGACCTGTCAAACCAGCACCTCGGTCTAATTCACCAAAAATTGGGACACCTGTAGGAATTGTTAGGAAAAACTTTCAAGGCTTATTTACTTACATTGCTTTAGAATAACTGAGTTGTTCCCCTGTGACCTCTTCCCTGAAAAAAGCCTTTTTGTATAATTGTATAACTCTAATTTTTTAGTTTTTACTTTTTTACACACACACACACACACACACACACACACACCTACCAAACATGTGAGCAAACACTGAGGGTAATAGCTGATGTCTACATGCAGCCCATATTACTCAGGAATGAAGCCTTTGAAAAATTCTATTTCTCTTTTTTTTAAGGAAAGTTAAAAGTGTGAGCACCAAGAACTGCTTTAATCAAGAAATTGAGCTGCTTGGGTGTTTTTGTAAATGAAAGGCGGTTTCCCACACAAGCTGAATCTAGCCCTAAGCACCACACCTGAAGCAAGCACTGCAATCTGTGAAGACAGTGCTCATAACTTACAGACCTGTCTGAGACAATGAAACTCAAAGGCCACTTTTCTTTAATTCTAAATGGGAATCGATAAGAATTACCATGAAGTGAGTAAAGAATAACATCATGGAAGAAACCTGGAGTCTTGCTTTTTTTTTAATGTGTGACTAGTCCACAAAGCAAGTTTACTGTTTGAATTGTTCTTTTGGAGAAAGTTTGAATGTGCTGCCCTCCCACGCATCTCCCACCTGTGTGTTTCAGCCGTCTCTCAAAGCTCTGTCGATCTTACTCGTTTGTTGAAAAACAACTGAATATTTTTTTAATAGAACAGCAGTTTTTGAGGTCATGTTTTTAATGGTCTTTGAGTTTTTCCAGGTGTGAACACGATTACTGTGAATGCTGCAGAATAACGATTAATGATTAAATTATTACGCTATATATGTACAACTTTATTCTGTATAACACTCGAAAAACATTAATTTACATTTACATTACACAAGCCCTAAGAGGTGTAACCTCATAAAAAGTGTGTTGTGAATTTTCTTTTCTTTACTATACTTAATTATATTTACTTTGCTAAAAACTGTGGTACAGAGGAATGTTGCTGGTTATCCTTCCAGAAATATGGTTTATTAATATTTCCATGTATGAGTTCTAAAACATATCCTGAGACTCATGAAACTGTAGTTTATCATTATTTTACAACTGCATAGTGCCAGAAGCTATGCAGCACCATTGACTCACCTGAACATCATACATTTGAATACTGGAGGGAAACCATATTGCCAAGAGAAAAACCAGAGGAGCACAGGAAGAGCATGTAAGGTGCACACACTGGGTGTGCTGGTTTCCGGGAGTTACGCGACTGCACTGCCAATCAACAGACCGCTGCAGCACATTCAGCAGACAGGATTGTTCATGCTTTGCAGTTTAGACCAAGTCTGAAATACATACAGCTGTTTGTGCCTTCAGTTGTGTACTCCCATATCTGCACTTACTGCCATGTTATGCTGGAAGAAAAGCTGCGCTGTTTTGTCTTTTTTCTAGGACTAGAAGAATTATGTTTCTATCAGTTCCAAAGGTGACATCTCAAACATGAAAAGAAAAACAAATTGTCTTTAACATAAAACTATTTCTCTCAGTGCCAAATGCCAAGACAAACATATTTTTGATTGTACAGTTAAAAGAGATTAATTGGTGGCAGGGAGCAGAAAAGCATCTATGCTAAAGCAGTCTCACTTGTGTTCACCTTCCTGTAAGCCCCAGTACTTGATATGAGCTGCGACTAACAAGAAATGTATAATGCAGAACATTTAGCAGACTGTGACATTCAGCAACACAATTTGTCCTCCCTTTTAATTATCATTCACAGACTTCCATAAGCACTCAAAATACAAAAGCTGCTAATTTTAAAAAGCAGTTTTTTTCTTATCATGTTGACAGTGCTTCTTTATGTTCAGGAAAGAGCACCATTCTACCCGTCCCAGTGACAAAAGTACAAAGAACGTTTCCATTGTAATGACAGCAGAATATGCAACAGGAAAAAGTGATGAAAAATGAAACCCAGCAATGTGTAATTTAGTTTTTATCCTGTCACTGCCTACACTGAGAGGTGATGTGATTGTCAAAGATGGCAGTTTCACTGTTCAAATGATTTCACAGACAAAATGGGACAGAAAATTCTTGACCCAGAGAAAATTATTTTAATAAAGAAGCAAGATGAGTATCATTCAAGGTTCAGTATGTCTAAATTTATTAATTCCAATGCTAACTTTTAATAATAAATGTATTTTATTTCCTCAGTTCCTCTGTGAATATAGAATAGACACCCCATATGCTTTATTCAGTCCTCAGTGATATGTGGGATTCTCTGACTGACAGCAGAAAACTGACATAAACAGATCATAGACATTGATCCTGAAAGTTCTGGAATCTAGGTCAAAGGCACATTAAAATTTCAACAAAGTTTCCCTATTGTGACAAAGGTGTTGTGAAAACAATTGCAGTTGAATTTGTTGCCACAGGGCTGTGTCAGGCCTGCCTGTCTGTAGTCCGCACATCAAAGTGAAGGAAAGCAGCCGGGCCAAAGACCACTCTTTGCTCGAAAACTGCCTCAGATTTGAAAGGAGGCTATTTGGTAAACAGCAAGCTGATTAAGGCAGCCTTTGGTGAAATTTCTGGTGTGGGAGATTAATATTAAGCTTTCCATCAACTGAAGATAAAGCCCAGACCTGCTAACATTCATGCTTCAGTTTAAGGCCAAATTATTACTGCTTTTTGACTGTAATGATCACAAATTGTGAAATCACTTTGATGTTACAAAGGTGGCCATTTCACTTACAGCGTAATAATGTTGATAATACTGCACCTTGTCTCACTTATATGTTCGTGTCGATAGCTGTAATTATGCTGCAGTATGTAGTTCAGTGGCAGCGTGGTGGTTAGTGCTGTTGCCTTGCACCTCCAGGCCTAGGGTTCAATTCCCACCTTGGGTCTGTGTGTGTGGAGTTTGCATGTTCTTCCTGTGCTTGGTGGGTTTTCTCCAGGTGCTCCAGTTTCCTCCCAAAGACATGAAGGTTAGGTTAAATGGTGTCTCCAAATTGCCCTGTGTGTGGTGGGTTGGTGCCCTGCATGTACCCTGGGATGTGCTCCAGGCTTCTCTCAACTGGATAAGTAGGATGGATGGAGCATGAATTTCAGTATCTTATAACTTTTATCTAAACAATACTTTTAAAAAATTATTATTCCATTTTCAGTACTGTGCAGTTGTCTGGAGAGCATGATGACTTTACCAGTCAGTCCTCGGCTCATACTGTGTAAGCGAAAAGTGGAGTGGCAAAAATAAACCAGTGTTAAATCTTTGTCTATACCACGCAAACGCTAAACCTCACAACAGTGTAGCTGAAATGATTTATGCTGTACAGAATAGTGCTACTGCGTGCTACAATTCACATTGCATTTGAATACATTTGAAAAATACTTATTCAATTCAATTTAACAATATTTGTCTGCCTCAAGTGGCAATGACCAAACAAACACTAGATGGTAAATGACCTGAATTGAAAGAGAAGTGTGAAGGGGTGCAGCCAGCCTTTCTCCCAGGCCTTTCTACCATGTTTGGCACTGAATACTTTTAGTCTATGACCACATTCATTCAGAGGTGAGTCTTCTGCTGACTCAGAATTGAGGCACAGAAAACATCTGGCTTCTGCTGTTTTTTTCAAACACTGATTTTATACATTTGAATTTACTTTTCACTGAAATACTGCTTTTGTATGACATAGCAACTTTCAATGACATTTAAGGGTTTTTTAATGTGAGCACTGGTCTTGGATTTGTTTTGTTTTAAGGGACTTTTATTGCATTCAACTTTTCAGCTGGGAACCAAGGCCAATCTAGGAAAGACCAAGACGACAGGATAACTTGTCTGAAAGAAGGGCAGGAATGTGATGTAAAAATGTGATGATGTTGAGTGTACTTTGTTAAGACTAGGTGCTAGAATCGAGCTACAGAAAATAGGGTAGGAATCTGGCATCTACACCTGTCAGTATTACTGTTATGTTACTATTTATTTATTTTAATTCCTGGCTGCTCTATTATTACAACATGGGTAGTGAAATATGTAACATGACAAAAATGCTTTTAAGTTTGATAGAAAGTGTTTAGAAAGACTAGATTCGGAAGCGTGTAGAAAGTTTTGTCTAGCTTCCCAGAATAAAGTGGTATAACTCAGAAAATACTTTATCGTACATATTTCATAGTATTCTGTTACATGTATACTTCAACTGGATCAAGTTGTGTATTTATAGTCAAAATCAAAAGTTATAGGGTTTTGCACCAAAGTGTTTTGTTGTGTCCAAAAACCTCTCCAAACAGGTAATTTGGTTTAAATCTTATATACAGTAACATGCATGCTCTAATTATATCACAAAGAAAACAAAAAACAATAAACTTAATAATAATAATTAAAAAAACTATACTTTTTTTGTTAACAAGAAATGACAAGTTACTCAAAGTTGTAAACTGTTTTTAGTGTGCCTCTAGATAACGTCTGGATAAGACAAACCACAGAGCTTTGTCACACTACAAATTTTGTCATAAAATTTGTGAAGGAAAAAACCTTTTAAGTATATTGTGTTTTGTAGGCATATTCACAAAGTTATAGCAAATGAAGGAACAATTTGCTCATAATACTTTCACTTAGCCTGTATATCGTTGACTTTTAGAGAAGCTAAAAATTAACTTGATAAAAAACAAGTTAGTAGAAGAAATGAAGGCCTGGAGACATTACCACAGTAACAGGCCTACATCTTCTGTCTAGCTGGAACCTTGGAATGGCACAGTGTACCTTCCTCACAGTCTCTGTACATCTGCACATGTGGCCAACATGCACTGGTCACCGTGTATCCCCTTCTTTGATCAAGCAGGATACTGGAGCCAGACACTTCACCACTCCTCCTAGATTCTATGTTTCCTCTTCCATGCATAAATTGTGAACACCCAATGTCACCTGATATCAAACCCATCAGCTTTGAGCTGGCCCTGTCATAATAAATCTGCTGGGCTTGTGTACACTTTAATGTTTTGGTCAGAACATGCTGTAGTAAATCTAACCATGTTTGCAGTCTCCACTTTTGAAAAAGTCCAGCTGGAGCTACCCCTGTCGCTGTATTTGACATACTCCAGTACATGAAAGTTTTCCAAGAGATGGTATAATGACAGAAAAACCTGCTGGACTGCTTCATTCCACACCTGCTTCAAAATGAAAGCTTTTTGTTATCACAGATCACTCAGCTGCACCATTGGATATATGATTAGCAGGAATAAACATCTATTTAATTTCTGTAGGAACTGTAGGAAATGCATTCATTGACTGCAAATTATAATCCAATGTCTGATGCCATGTCCTCTCATAGACCATGCGCTGTAAAAATGCAGTATCGAATTTCAATGCTCTTTGTGAATTTTGTTGAGCTCATTGCCATAAGCTCAAGCCACTCTGAAAAATCTGTCTGCACTTTTTACATGTACTCTCCCACACATGAGAAGGCCAATGCCAGTGATGTAATAGAGCATTACATAGCATGTTTTTTTTACCCTTGACATGCTCTGCAACCTGGCACTACATCTTCAATGTTAGCTACATCTTCTTAGCCCAGTTTGGGCCATCACACATAACTCTGGGCCATGACTTTCATCTTGCACATACCTGGATGGTTGACATGTAGTTCTTTCAGCATATTGTGCTGGTGCAATAGTGGAATAATGATCCATCTGCTCCACAAGACACAGCCATTCTCCTCAAACAACTCTATCGTCCTGAGAGGTCTTAGCTCTACATTGGTAACATAAGAGGGCCAAATTTTGAGGAAAAAAATTTGCATTTTTCTCAGTAATGGGTCTTTCCTTGTTTCCTCTGCAGTCTGCTTTGCCTGAATGGGTGGTTCATCAACATCGGAAAGCATATTAAATTCTTCACTCTGGTCTAAACTAACAGAAAGGCTACTGAGGGACATCTCACAAAAAACTTTAACGATAGTTATGAGAGAAAAGTTTTCCAACACAGTGGAGCATCAGCTGCATATGGGACTGCATAGTCACATACCAGTTAGAGTGTCCACGCTGACCCACATCCACTGTTGAACATGCTTACAGTGGGCATGCTGGCTTTGGAAGTGGATCTTGGAGCAATGGAAGAAGGTTGCTTGGTCTGATGAGTCCCATTGTGTTTTACATCATGTGGTATGCGTGCCATTTACATGGCAAAGGGACCAGGATGCACTGTGGGAAGAAGACAAGCTGGCGAAGGGAGTTTGATCCTTTGAGCAATGTTTTGCTGGAAAACCCTTGTTTTGACCACTCAAGTAGACATCAACTTGATGATGCCACCTACATTGTTGTGTTACAGGTATACCTCTTCATGGAAACAATATTCACCAATGCAAGTGGCCTCTTTTAGTAATGTGCCCTGGGACACTGCACACATTGTTTAAGAAATGTTTTGAGGAACATGATGAAAATTTAAATGTGTTTCCACCAGCACTGAGGAAGTGGGCTGTGCTGTACTGTATTGAGATAGCCCGGCAGAGCTCAAATAGCATTACCACTAAGCAGGAATGGTTCGGAAAAAGGCATTGCTTTATTTGGTGATATTAAATGAGTTACTAATCCTATAACTAATGAACTATATTCGACATCTGTATTATATATATATATATGTATATATATATATATATATATATATATAATTGTTGTCGTCATTGTTGTTATTATTATTATTATTATTATAATCCTTAATACTGAAAAACGTCTTCAAATTGGGTCAGACTTGGAATTGCTTTACCACTTCTTTCAAGTGTAACTAAACATCTCAACAGATGTTAGTACCTCTCTAAGATCAGACAGGATGTACAAGACAAAAGGGAGAGGAAGAAGTATACGAACAAAGATGACCTGAACAGAGGTCACCAATGACGTTAGAGGCACTATGCAGGCATGTCATGAATCATGGCCTCTCTGTCCATGAAGCTGGTATAATGAAGCAGCCAAATGTTTCATGATTATGTGTGGTGATGATTATCAGAGCATTCTAGAGGGAAATCGGCAAGGCACCAAAACATTCACACTGCTGTATTTGCACCCACGTACAGTATAATGCATACTACAACCAGGTTCATATACAGTATGTGCTGCAGTAAAAAAATAATATAGAATTATATTTTTTTACAAAATGTGGTTACTGTTTTGACCAAGGTGGCGTGGTGATTAGCACTGCCGCCGTGCACCTCCAGGTGAATCTGGGGTTCAATTCCTGCTTTGGGTCTGTGTGTGTGGAGTTTGCATGTTCTCCCTGTGCTTGGTGGGTTTTCTCCGGGTGCTCCAGTTTCCTCCCACAGTCCAAAGACATGCAGGTTAGGTTGAGTGGTGTGTCCAAACTGCCTGTAGTGTGTGTGTGTGTGCCCTGTGGTGGGTTGGTGCCCTGCCCTATGTGCTCTGGGATGGGCTCCAGGCTTCCCCGTGACCCTCACCAGGAATAAGCGGTTAAGGTAATAGATGGATGTTTTGACCAATGTGATTAAACACCTGCGTAACACTCTATGTTATGTTACAACTTCAGTGTGTGATATGCCAGAACACATATAATGTAAAGGTAATGTTTGCCTCTTCCCTGATATTTGGACTCTTGCCCTATAACTTTTCTTCAATGCCTCCTTATCTTGGTCAGATTGAAGGCAGCTTTATTCACATAAAGGAATTAGTGGTACAGCAATGGACTCCAATTCCATAATCCTCTTTAATTAGAATAGGCGGCACAAAGTGAAAGACATGAATGAGTATACGAAAAGGCATACAGTACGTATTTATAAAGTACATACTGAATGTCTAACAAAGGTTATATTACACATTTTCCCATATCCTTTTCCCTTTTGGTGTTCCTGTCAAAGGGCAAACTATATTTTCTTCATGCTGCCATTGTGTCATTTGAAGACCTAATTACTAATTGAAATACTGACAGTATGAATGTTGTTTAATATGATGTGGTTTGCGATAACACTCTCCTTTGAAGCAATCTCACCCTCATTTAAAGTGATCTCACCCTATTGTGAAGCGATCACACCCTCCTGTGATGTGACCACACCCTCCAGGAATTCGACTACACCCTCCTGTGAATCGATCACATTTCTCTGTGAAGCGATCATGCCCTCCTGTGTGTTACCTACATCGATGGAGTGGTGTTCTAGCACCATCAGAACAATCACCTCCTCTTAGTCGGCCGTGAATATGTTGCCTCACCCACCAGCTGGAGGCCTTCTTTCAATTCTGTAAAGGCAGTACATGTCCTCCGAGAATATTTTATATATTTTATTTATATATATTTATACAGTATGTATGGGTGTCATACGTTCCCTTTCCTGTGTGTTTTACATGGGTATACATGCGAGCAAAATAGTTTGAGTGCTTTATTTAAACTCTCCCTCCAGAAGGAACTATCCAGTGCACCTTTAAACCAGCTTCATGTATAGAGAAGCCTTCAATTGTGACAAAGCGTGGTCTACAACAGTAGCTCTTATTTCTTATGATTTTTACTATCAGGTAAACAGATATCTGTGTGTGTGTTTTTGTGTATGCATGTGTGTGTTTAGGTGTACTTTGATTAATAACGGCTAATAATCAGTATTTTGCCAATACCAGTATAAGAAATGATTTGCTTCCAAAGGACTACACATGGCAACAGATGCCTCATTTAATGAAACCCAGCTGGCTTAGTAAGACTGTCTGCACTATGAAATACAATTAGGTCCAAGAAGTTGAACACATTTACTTGAACATTATATTGCAATTCATTTTACCCTGAGATTCCACTGAGAAGGCAATCTTGAACTCCCTGTGAACATACACTGGATTAAAAAGTTTTAAAATGAGATTGTACAGTGTCTCAGTGGCTAATGTTGATGCTTCGTGGCCAGAATCATCCTTTGCTTTTCTGTGTTGAATTTATCTGCCTTTCCCATGTTGGTGTTGGGCTCTTTTTGACTAGAGTCTGTATTTTTTCCACACATTTTCAAAACAGGCAGGTCAGTTCAACTGTTAACTCTAGATCAGTGGTTTATTTCTTCGCTAATTTTTTTTTTTTTTTTTTTGCTTAATCTCTGTGCCTTCCATTAAGTCTCACCATCTGGTTTGAATTCACTTTAATGCTACGCAGTCAAGTAAGTGGACTGTCTATTGAAATGGTGTACTACCTATAAAAGGTACATCACTTTGCTACTCAAAGTGTGTGAAACCTCATTTTATAACTTTTCCCAAAAACCATGATAAACTGTAATTAAATTTAACAATACGTCGAGGTTACATCATAATTCCTTTGGTGAATTTGGTAAGAAATGTAAGAACTTTTTGGAACATTAGAACCACTACCATGTTAAGTAGATACACCAGCCACAGTATTGCCATTTTCATAAGAATTACATTGTCAGCTGCAGATGAACAGAAAGCAAATGAAAAGGGAAATATTCACCACTGCAGGCAGCTCCCTGCCTCACAAAAGGTGAGGAATCACAGATGGACAGCTAGGCCAGGTGTCTCACTGAATATGAAATTTCACTATTTTCCCACACTTTATATTGTTATATGACTAGTGTAAAGATTCAACAGCTTCAACATCAGGAAAAAAAAAACATACGTACAAGAAACAGTATAACATCAATATGGATCTGCGGCAGTTCTCTACATCACCACTTATACCCTGTGTATGTATGTGTGAGTGATTTTTAGTTATTTTTTGCCTACTTACATTTTTTAAGGGTACAAATAACTTTACTGTCATTCTGACCATGAGACATGGAAAGGACAAAATACAGTACTCAGGTGTCAGTAATAGCAAATAACCAAAATATCACTATATTCCAATTACGCATAAATAGTAAATAAATATGCAGCATATGAGACAAAGGCAGTGTAAGAAATGCAGCAGATTGGAAGTACTGTGTGACAACAGTTAGTGGTCCATACGTATCCATAACAACCCCATGCTTAGTATGGCAGTGTGGAGAAGTTCATCGGTCTGACAGCATCCGGGAAGAAACTGTTCTTCATTCTGGTGGTCTTTGCCAGAATGCTGCGCAGCTGAGGGCAGGAGAAAAAACAGACAATGTGCAGAGTGAATGGAATTTCACCTCTATTTGGATATAGTTAGACCATGGATTCACGTGATCTTGAATTGCATAAGTATTTAATGAAAATGAATTCATTAATGTAAGATGTAATAATAATTATAATATAAAAAATGAGACATTTAAGAGTAGAACAGTTCCCAAAGCATGTTTGGAAAATGTAAAAGTCATTCCTCCACCATACACAGTTACAGAGCCTGTCTTCATTCTGCATAACAAAACAATGCTAGGTGTGATTCCCAAGCCCTGATTCACCAAAGCAGGACAGCTGCTGTATTTAAAACTGTTTGAATGACACAGGAGTGAAAAATGGATTAGTTCGGTTATTGAGCCATGACAGAAAAATGTGAGCCAGAAGATTTATGCAATCTTAAACAGTTGGAAAAAAAAAAAAAACAGCGAAGAGGTTGAATATACTGCATATAATGTTAACAAATTAAGGCAACATAGCAACTGGTCGAATCACAAAAGACATACATAGTCAGCATCGTCCTACACTCCCTAGTGTCAAAAAAGTGTCATTGCCAGCCTTAATGGCGTAGTACCAGGTGGACAAGAACATGATTTAAAGCGTGGAGCTACTATAGTTGGTTCACTCTGTGTAAAGAGACCAGATGATATAAGACATTCAATACGTCGAGCAGGAACATCAACAGGTCATACACCTGTAGGTTTTATGTTTCGGTGTGCACTACTCTGTAATAATGTTGTCATATTTCAAATTCATACAAAAGAGGTTAGATCTTTTTCAATTTTTTTTTTTTTTTTGTAATGCCAATGCCTATATATACTAATTTAATCATGTTGACTATTAGCCTTCATGGTTTCTTAACATCACTTGTACCTGATGTGACATTTCAAATAAATGTTTTACTTTATACAATGATGTATCAGTGAATTTTCTGACAGTTGGCACACTCAACAGCAAGTAATGATAAAGCCTTTTTGTGTTTTCATGGTCTCGTAGAGCACAGCTGCAGCTTCAGTGTAATACAAAAGAGGTCTGACAGAACAGGGTTATCCTAAAGAACAGATACTATAAATACCAATGCCATGGATTAAGACAAGGTCTAGACTGTAATTAATGGGGGCTATTATGCATTTAGCACAAAAATAGCAGATCTAAGAATATTTATATGACCATAGAATATTGGTATTATGTTCCATTTAAAAATATTAAAACTGGTCCCCAGTAACACTGCTGGAGACAGGATTAATTCATTTCCAAACTTGGAGGAGCCATAAGCCATCTGTGTTTTTTTTTTTTTTTTTTTTTTTTTTTGATAGGCTACTAACCGTATTGGTGGGTATTGCTGGTTAAACTCCTACTTGTATTGTATAGATTTAATTTTTGTTTCCTAATCAATGTAGACGGCAACTTGTATTCTGTACGACTTGCTATAAGCTATAGAAATTGTGTGTTAAACTTTGTATAAACCACACACACACACACACACACACAGTGCATGCAGGCAAGCACACAAACAGTGATTCAAAAGTTTGAGACCATGTATAAAATATAATATATTTTTTTATAATATAAAAAAAAAATAGCGTGTCTTAAAAATATCATAAATAAAAAATATTTAACATTCTGCAGTTTTCCTAGGTCTGTAAATCCAATATAAGCACTATCCGTGTGACCTCTTTCGTAGAAAAGGCGAGAGTTCAAGTCTTAACCCTTCCTTGAAATCACATGTTGAGAAGATACTCATATGGATTGATTTTATCTACTCATTTTGCACAAACATGAAGTCCATGACAGCAGGAGTATATTCTCTCATGAAAGTAAAAAGTATAATTTTAAATATTTGTATTACAATCGGGTGGCGTGGTGGTTAGCACTGTCACTGTGCACCTCCAGGCCTGGGGTTCAATTTCTGCCTTGGGTCTGTGTGTGTGTGGAGTTTGCATGTTGTCTCTGTGCTTGGTGGGTTTTCACTGGGTGCTCCGGTTTCCTCCCACAGTCCAAAGACATGCAGATTAGGTTGGGGTGTGTGTGTGAGTGTGTGCCCTGTGGTGGGTTGGTCCCCTGCCCTGCATCCTATGTGCTCTGGGATGGGCTCCAGGTTTCCCCGTGACCCTCACCAGGAATAAGCGGTTAAGGTAATGGATGGATGGATTACAATAAATACAATGTAAATAAGACACATGCTCACAGCTGGTCTCACATTTTTTCAACCAACCAGTATATGGATTCCAGAGCTATTTTTTCCATACATACATTATTGCTCTAATGATTTTATGTTTGTGATGTTATTGTAAAATATTTTGCACGAAATTCAAGTTTTTACCCTCTTCTATACAGCAATTAGGTCTTGATGGCCTCTGTTTCTCTTACAAACCGTTACAAACAGAAGCAAACCTGTTTTCATTATTTTGTGTATTGATGTAGTCAATAACAACCTAACCCTCTTAAAAAATCCAAGATTACAGTCACAGTTACAGTTAATTATGCTTGACAAAAGTATACTTGCATACCTTTGAGTGAGAACAAATAACGACACAAAACAGCAGCCAGAAACACCCCATCTGTACAGATAATCACCGTGCCTAACAAAACATTTATTTGAAACCTGATACAAAAAATCTCATTCAAAATTATTTCCAACATGTTGTACACCAATCATTGTCACAGTAAAACATTACAAAACTTTGTGAAAGACAAAGACGTTCCTACTCCAACAATTAAAATATGCCATGTGTTGAGCACAAACCAATTAAGTAAAATGAAGCATTAGAATGAAATGTCTGATATAAGGAAACCATAACAACTGTGCAAATCCTGTACAAAAAAGACCACACACTGCTTAAAAGCCTTCAGCATCAGGGACTTAGAGAACAGTGAAGAAAATGATCAAATCAAATATCATCACAAAACACAGCAAATACCTGCATTTTCAGACGTGTTCTTCTTCCTCACAGGTGCTCTGATTCCCTACAGGTGT
>JABJVR010004905.1:0-14154 GCA_025773905.1 Chitala chitala | reverse complement strand
CCCTAGCTCCAGCCCATCTCCTGGTCCTAACCCTAACCCTAGCTCCAGCCCCTCTCCTGGTCCTAACCCTAACCCTAACCGAGCTTTCTAGCCCACAAGTGTAAATTATGAAATGATTCAGTGAATGTGACCTGTTATATTATGGGAATTTCTCTTTGGCCACCCACTAATGTCGTATTTGCTAGAGCTCAGGACTTCAACATGTCCCACCCAAGGTGAAAAGTCAGTCAGTAGGGGAGCAGGGGTCACATCTTCAAGGTCCGTTACTTTTCCAGTCTCACAGAACGTGTGACGCGTGGAAGTGTACAGAGTGTGTCTTAAATTTCAGATAAATACCAGCAATAGGAAGTGTGTGTGCAGTCTGTGAGGCTCTAAACTGGGTACGACAGTGTGTACAGTGACAGGCTTTGGCAGCCCACAGATAGTCACATGAACATGTCGCCCTGGGCATGGCTTACACACAGATGGTGCACTCAACATTTGGCATTGGCTCTGTTTGTTTTTGAAAACAAATACATCTAGCCTGCAGAAAGTGTCTTTCTGAGGCGTATAATTCTCCAGTGTCAGACCAGTGCTTGCTGAGGTTAATGGTGTGACTCTGGATGTGACTCTGGATGTGACTCTGGATGTTATTAGTGTTATGGTTGTCATTGACGTTCTCACAAGCACTACATCTCTGAAGACATCCTCTGATAAACGTCAGGCTGCCTCATTGTCACCACTGTTTATTGGAACCTGTCAGGATTAGTAATGGTTCCCAGAATCCTTTCAACACATTTTTCTGACTGATCCTTTAGAGTAACACTTTAACCCCCTATCTTTCTCTCCCTCTCCTTTCTCTCTCTTCATTTATCTCCCCTCCCTCTTTCCCATTCCCCCTCTCATTCTCCCCTCTCCCTCTCTCTCTCCCTCTCTCTCTCTCCCATTTCGCCCTCTCATTCTCCCCCCCCTCCCTCCCATTCTCCCTCTCCCTCTCATTATCCCCCTCTCTCTCCCTCTCTTTTTCAAATTCTAAATCAAAAAGTCTTTATTGGTATGACTACATATTAGTCCTGCCAAGGCAGTTGCAGAACACAGGAACACCGAATGGACACAGACATTTTTCAATAAATACGTGAACAGGAGATAAAAAGTGTCATTCATATATAAAAATTAACACAAGCACATAGACACATTTTCCCCATTTTTCTTATTAATTTTTCCTTTATTATTTCCCTTTTTACACGCTTCTTATTTGTGAACTGTTCCTTTCCTCGTTTTTTTTATCTTCAGTCACTTCCTCACATGTTATGACAGGCTGGTGTGTATGTAGGTGCTGTTACTGATCATTCTGGCTGTTCTCCTAATATGTATCTTAACTTGGTTTTGTTTTGTAGGTCTCTGACATTTAGAAGTAGTTTTTCAAAATTTTGGAAGAAAATTTATCTGATTGGTTGTGGTTGCAGCATAATAAAAAGTGTCCTTCTGAGTCCTTCTTCCCTGGGGAGAAGACACATCTGTCCTTATTCTACGTCTACATTGGAGTCACTAGCTCTGTATTTGCTTAGTGTTTTCTGAGTTTGTTATCAGAGACTGTGGTCAGGTAGTTGGCTCGTGTGTGTTCTCTGTCTAGTTCTAGATAGCACTGAGAAGGGGTGTATAGTGGTAGAGTGACAGATCTCTGTGTTCCTGAAGCTTCTCTTTCTTTCTCTCTCATTACTTGCTTTCCTTGTCCCTGGGGGACACACGTACAGGACATTGCAGCCCGGGCCCAGGTTCTGGCCCAGGAGGGGGACTGTCTCATTGAAAGTGCCCATTACGCAGTGGACTCCATTCTGCCCAAGTGTGGGGAGCTTCGGGGTGTGACTGAGGCTGTGCTGGGTGAGCTCAAGAGCCGCAAGGCCCAGCTGCTCAGAGCCCTGGAGCTACACCACCGTCTGGAGAAGGTGAGCACCCATCACACTGTCAGCTCACAGTCACACACCTTCTCTCACTCACTCACCATCTCAGTGTGCACCTCACACTTCACTGAGCTCTCAGAGGGAGCTAGCATTTGAATGTCTTGCTTAAGGACACACCTGGCTGGGCTGGGATTCAAACCGGGAAACTTCTGAATCCCAGCCTGATGTTTTACCCATTGAGCCACCAGGCTGCTAAAAATGTTGGAATTCACAGCCCTGCCTCCTGTCCTTTCCTCCTGTACTTGTCCCACTGATAAATCCTAACCTTGTCCCACTGTTTGTACTCTGTGGAACACCTGCTCTCTTTTTGATCTCAGTCCTCAGACTTATTATGAGGTTTCCAACATGGCTCTGTTTTAAACTTGGCTCTCAGACTTCTCACACTTGACTGAATAGTTGAATAAACACTAACTAAGCTCCTCCCCTCCGGTTACTGCAGTTCTCTTCACCTTGACCACACACACGACTAATTGCTTCATTGACTCCCATGGACTCTAGGCTGCCAAGTGGTGTGAGGATGGAATCTACCTGCTGGCATCCCAACCGGTGGACAAGTGTCAGTCTCAGGAGGGGGCGGAGTCAGCCCTGCTGGAGCTCGAGCGCTTCCTGGACACCGCTCCACAGCATCGGCTCACTGACCCCGGCGCCATCTGGAGGGAGTATGAGTGTGTACTCAGCACTGAGCTAAGGGTGAGCCTCCCTGGTGCTGAGGGATCATATCTGTCCTTCTGACTGGTTAGGGAGAGTTTAGTGCTAATACCTCCATCCCAGAATGTCCAGACAGTTGCTGTCTTTACTTCATAACATTTATTACTAAATTATTATCAATTTATTGTTTAAGAAATTCAGAAAAGGCATTTATAATGGAGTGATGTTCTCCACATTTTAATTTTGTGCGTGTGCGTGCGTGTGTGTGTGTGTGTGGACTTTCACAGGAGCATGTAGAGAAGGTCTTCCAAAAGCAGGCATCTATGCAGGAGATGTTTGACAAGCGTCAGGTGAGCCTGAAGAAGCTGGCCGCCAAGCAGACTCGACCTGTTCAGCCTGTGGCCCCCAGGCCTGAGGCCTACATGAAATCACCGCTCTCCTCTCCAGGTGAGCTTCACATCTCCACAATCAGGTGTTACTGGAATCATTTGCAATCTTCCAGTCAGTGTTTTTCTGCCCCTGGTGGCAGATGGGTAGTACTGCAGGAGCAGCAGTGTTTTAGGGATCAGCGACATCATTGTTAACAATCGGGTCTCTAGAGCTGTCAGCAGTGCTGCATTTTATATTTCAGATGTTTTAATTACACACATTAGTGTGTGGTTATGTTGTACGCTTTATTTGAGCGGGATTTAATGCTGCCCTTGATGTGTACTCAGCTCACAGAATCCCAGAGAAGGCTGTAGCTGAGGACAGAGATTTGAACAGTGATACCTGCAGAAGAGTAAGCAGTGTGTTTGCCCCTGCCTTAAAAATAGTGCTCCTCACTACCTCCACAGAAACACCAGAGGTACCAAACTTAAGACGGGGGTGGGGGGGCTCTGCTTCCACCAGGTGGAGGCGCACCTGCAGAACGGCAGCAGCCGGCACTCGTCTCTGTCCGAGGAGGAGGAGAACCTGGCGGTCCTGAGACGGTAGGACCTGGACACGTGGTCCTCAGGCTCCCACATTGACACAACATGAGCTGACACAACAGAGATTTACTACACTTGTGGGCGGCAGAGACAGCTGGCCATGAACAGAACGAATGGTGTGGCAAGAGCAGTAGCTGTGTGGCTGTAGCATGCTGATGGACTTAGCCTTGTGTCCGTAGACACGTGATGAATGAGCTCCTGGAGACAGAGAGAGCCTACGTAGAAGAGCTGCTATGTGTGCTACAGGTAAGGAATTCCACCATTCCTCCATATGGCCCCTAGAGGGCAGCATCACCAAAGGTACACCCCTCAGTGTGGCGGCTTTGTCGCTGAGTTGCATGATGTCTTTCAGGGTTACGCTGCGGAGATGGACAACCCTGCCATGCAGCACCTCATCCCCAACACACTGCAGAACAGGAAGGAGGTTCTGTTTGGAAACATGCCCGAGATTTACCAGTTCCACGAGAGGTAGAGCTCTGGATCATTCTCAGACAGGTCCTACTTTAAGGGCTGTGAAAACAAAGAAATAGAAATAGAACAGCCAATCACAAGACAAAGCCATATTTACCTTTATGGAACTTTTTTTGTGTTTCCAAGATTAATCCAAACACATCAAATGCCTGTTTGTGTTTTTAGATGTTGAGGCTGCGCATCCCATGTCTTACAGTTAACACTACCGTTTCAACACTCACTCTATGCACCATGTCCCATGAGCACGCTAAGGACATGCCTTAGGCTGTGGGGCACACGTTAGGCTGCTGCGCATGCTTTACACTCTCAGACCAGCAAGGCTCTGCTGTGAGCTGGTCAGGGGTGGGCAGGGTAAAAGGTTAAAGCGATGGGGTTTAAGAAGCAAAGGACACTCAGCCCCCTCTCTCTGCACCAGGATATTCCTCAGGGAGCTGGAGACGTACACAGAGTGTCCTGAGCTGGTGGGACGCTGCTTCCTGGAGAGGGTGAGTCTCCTGGTGACCTCACCTCTGCCTCACTTTCATACTCACTGTGGTGACGGGGCTGATATTGAGCAGATGGTGCTGATGTCACCAGCAAAGCTCTCTGTGATTGGTTGTGTTTGGGAGGCTCCATCAAAAGCAATGGATGCTGAGCTCAGTGTACCTGGTGTGCCCCAGAGGTTCAGTTTCCAAACAATGGAATTTAAGGTGAAGAGTACACCCTGTCTGGGAGACTCCTGTCCTGAGGAACAGCCATCCTGAGGGACAGTTCTCTGGGGACGCAGCAGTCCAGATCCTATAACTAAGGCTGATGGTTTTCTGTGCCAAATCTGACTGTACAGACATGTGTAAAACAAAACAAAGGTTAATGAAGGGCCCTGTAATGTGCTGGAGTCTCTCTCCCTCCATCAGATGGAGGATCTGCAGATCTATGAGAAGTACTGTCAGAACAAACCTCGCTCTGAGAGTCTGTGGAGGCAGTGCTCAGACTGCGCTTTTTTCCAGGTGAGTCTGACCCCCCCCCCCCTCCAGTTCCTCAGAGGTCAGCAGAGCTGTGATTTCAGACAGGCACCGTCGGAGCAAGAGTCACATAATGAGCTCTCAGCAGGGACGTTATGTGTTCGTGTGGTTCCCACAGGAGTGCCAGAAGAAACTGGAACATAAGCTGGGACTGGACTCCTACCTTCTGAAACCTGTGCAGCGTATCACTAAATACCAGCTGCTGCTTAAGGTGAGGTGTGGCGTGTGTCAGCCCTGTGTGTGTGCTGTCATAGGGCCTTAAGGTGAGGTGTGGCGTGTGTCAGCCCTGTGTGTGTGTGCTGTCATAGGGCCTTAAGGTGAGGTGTGGCGTGTCAGCCATGTGTGTGTGCTGTCATAGGGCCTTAAGGTGAGACGTGGCGTGTGTCAGCCCTGTGTGTGTGTGTGTGTGCTGTCATGGGGCCTTAAGGTGAGGTGTGGCGTGTGTCAGCCCTGTGTGTGTGCTGTCATAGGGCATTAAGGTGAGGTGTGGCGTGTGTCAGCCCTGTGTGTGTGTGTGCTGTCATGGGGCCTTAAGGTGAGGTGTGGAGTGTGTCAGCCCTGTGTGTGTGCTGTCATAGGGCCTTAAGGTGAGGTGTGGTGTGTGTCAGCCCTGTGTGTGTGTGTGCTGTCATGGTGCCTTAAGGTGAGGTGTGGCGTGTGTCAGCCCTGTGTGTGTGCTGTCATGGGGCCTTAAGGTGAGGTGTGGTGTGTGTCAGCCCTGTGTGTGTGTGTGCTGTCATGGTGCCTTTGCCAAACTTCAGGTTACATAAATTATAAAGGCATGACATTTCATCATCATGTGCTTCCTGGTGTCCTGTCACTTAAGGAGCTTCTGAAGTATAGTAAGACCCGTGAAGGAGCAGATGACCTGCAGGAGGCGCTCACAGCCATCCTGGGAATCTTGAAGGCCGTCAATGACTCTATGCACCTTATAGCTATCACTGGATATGAGGTGAGGGCCTGTGTGTGTGTTTGTGTGTGTGTGTGTGTATTTGCCCATGTGCATTTCTGTAGTGTGTGTGCATCTCATGAAAGCAGAGACATTTGAAAGATAGAAACGCTGTAGAAACGTTGTAGAAACGCTGGCATTTTGGCTCCTATGAAGGGTAACCTGAGTGACCTGGGCAAGCTGCTGATGCAAGGCTCATTCAGCGTGTGGACGGAGCACAAGAAGGGCCACGCCAAGGTGAAGGACCTGGCTCGTTTCAAACCCATGCAGCGGCACCTCTTCCTGCATGAGAAGGCCCTGCTCTTCTGCAAGAGGAGGGAGGAGAACGGTGAGGGCTACGAGAAGGCCCCATCCTACAGCTTCAAACATTCACTCAACGTGAGTCTGGGACTGGAACGGGACTGGGGTGAGGCAGAGGTGGTGCTGAGGCAGGGTTTGGTGGGGATTAGGCAGGGCTGTGGTGGAGCTGAGGCAGGACTGGGCAGGGATTAGGCAGGGCTGGGGTGGAGCTGAGGCAGGACTGGGCGGGGATTAGGTAGGGCTGGGGTGGAGCTGGGGCAGGGATTAGGCAGGATTGGGCGGGGATTAGGCAGGGCTGTGGTGGAGCTGAGGCAGGACTGGGTGGGGATTAGGCAGGGCTGGGGTTGAGCTGAGGCAGGAATGGGCGGGGATTAGGCAGGGCTGTGGTGGAGTTGAGGCAGGACTGGGCGGGGATTAGGCAGGGCTGTGGTGGAGTTGAGGCAGGACTGGGCGGGGATTAGGCAGGGGTGTGGTGGAGCTGAGGCAGGACTTGATGGGGCTGAGATGGGGCTGAGACGGGACTAGGAGGCCCTTGACCAACACTAGGAGGGGGATCAGGATGATCGGTGGTTGTTCTCGTGTTTTTATATATATACTGTATATATATACTGTATATATTGTAGTTTCTGCTGCTGCTGTCATTTTCCTGCTGTTGATGCGTTCAGATGTTAATACTGTCTGTGTTGACGGCGTCACCACTGTTGAATCAACACATCCGACACCTCCCAAAAAAATCATGTAGAGACTAGTGCAACGTAAAACATGTCAGTCTACCTGACCAAGAGAAGAAAAGCAGATCTTCTGATTTCCAGTGAAATGTGAAGCATGTTTCTGTGAATGATTGAAATGCTGATGATGTGATAACAGTTGGCTTGAGGAGTTCATTCCTTCTCTTGTGTGGGATCATTTCTGTTCCTTTCCCATGACTAGATGAGCGCTGTTGGCATCACAGAAAATGCCAAAGGTGACAATAAGAAGTTTGAGGTGTGGTGTAACTCCCGAGAGGAGGTGTACATTGTGCAGGTGGGTGTAAGCACAGCCTCACGAGCGTCCCCCCCGGGTGTGAAAATTAGTTTCTCACCATGCATCATGTCATCTCATAGGCTCCCACACCTGAGATCAAAACATCATGGGTGAGCGAGATCCGGAAGGTCCTGACGGGGCAGCTGAAGGCCTGTAGAGGTTAGATGTAGAGAACCTTTTGCTCTTTTCCGTGCAGATTAAACAGGCCTACCCACTAATGTGTTCACTCTTCCTTCTTTATTACTGTAAAATTCAAAACACTTTTCAGAAGCAAGTCAGCAGAAGTCATTAGACCAAGTGTTCCAGTTTCCTCCTTCAAACCCATCTCCTGTCAGCATCAGGTGAGTTACCTGCACCAATCTGATGCACCTGTGCCATCAAGACATGCATGGCAACACCTGGAGATACAGTAGAAGCTGTAATGGTTTTATGGTTTTCACCCATAATGATTCAGAAGTAGAGAACAGTTTTAAAATTAACGATTCATTAACACTAAATAAAATGAAGAACTGCAAAACACAGGTAGGTCAGTACAAATAGTATCACCAAAAACAGATTTCAATAAAATTATGTTACAGATGGTATGTATTTAATATCAGGCTAAAGATATTAGTGTAGCATATACGGGTGTAAAAAAAGCTTAAAGTGTAACGTAAGATCGTAAACAACTGGAAGTTAGAACCTCACAGGCAGGTAGTAAAGTGTTTAAAACAGTCGTACTAGGTGGTACAGGGCCCAAGACTGTCATACTAGGTGGTACAGTGACCAAGACTGTCGTATTAGGTGGTACAGGGCCCAAGACTGTCGTACTAGGTGGTACAGGGCCCAAGACCGTCGTACTAGGTGATACAGTGACCAAGACTGTCGTACTAGGTGGTAAAGGGACCAAGACTGTCGTACTAGGTGGTACAGGGACCAAGACCGTCGTACTAGGTGATACGGTGACCAAGACCATTGTACTAGGTGATACGGTGACCAAGACTGTCGTATTAGGTGGTACAGGGACCAAGATTGTCGTACTAGGTGGTACGGGGACCAAAACCGTCGTACTAGGTGGTACGGGGACCAAGACCGTCGTACTAGGTGATACGGTGACCGAGACTGTCGTACTAGGTGGTACAGGGACCGAGACTGTTGTTCCTCATACATCCTGCTTGTGGTTCTTGTAACAAACACATTTTTCTTCTGCTGTACAGACTTTGAGATACATTCACATGACAGCCGAACAGTGTGGAAAGAGTGCGGTGGTTTGATGTGTTCTGCTCCATTCTGTTATCTTCCCTGCAGCCCATTAAAAATCAGTCAGAAAAACAGTGTGAAGAAAGGTGAGGAAAAGACTGACCCGGGAAGCCCGGAGCCCTGCTCTTCTTCCTCACCCAAGTACAGCGATAAGAACAGAGGTAAGGAGGGAGCACTGTCCAGTTTGGCAACTTGCTGGTCAGTGTGAATGTGTTCTCTAGCAGAACTGTAACACTGCGTTTCGATGTTTCAAATTTGGTATACCTATAGACATGGTTTCTGCAGTGTGAGACACTGAGACGCTGGCACACAAAACAGGTCCCCCCTCACAAACTGCTGGTGTTTGTGTGTGTGTGTGTGTGTGTGTGTGTGTGTGTGTGTCTGTCTGTCTTTCTGTATGTCTGTTTGCATGCGTCTATCTGTGTGTGTGTGTGTGTATGTGTGTGTGTGTGTGTGTGTGTGTGTGAGGAGATTTTGAATGCTCATACAGTGTAATACTTGGTAACCCTGAAAAATGTTAGCACAAACATGGACCGCCTTGTTTCTGTTGCTGAAATCCTGTTTCCTGCAGCACAGTAACTAACCCCATATTTCCTGGCCCGCTCCATTTTGTCTGTGAAACCCCTCCCCCGACCCACAACCTGACTGCCTCTTCCACCTTCACACCCTTTGGTTTCCACCCGTTCCTTTCACCAATCGGATTGCACTCCCTTCCTTTCCACCAATGGGTTCGCTACTGTAGATGAGCCAGTGACCAGCCCCACCACAGAGAGGGCAGCTGCAGCCAAAAAGCGCTTTGCCCTGCAAGGTTTCAGCAACCTCAAAAGTCAGAAAGGTAACACTGGCCCTATAGGTGGCGCTGTTTCAGTTACACTTCAGCTACATCAAAGGCATGAGAAAAAACAGACTGGAAAGAGAGAGGTAGAGAAGTTTGCAGAAAGATATGGGAGTACTTAATAGAGCTCACACCTTCCTCTTACTCTTCCCTTTTCTTTGTAACTATTACCTGTAGAATGAACGACTTCAGTTGGCTTCTAACCCTTATTAGCCTGTGGAGATATGGACCTTACCAAGGTCATGCCTCAGAAATGACACTGATAGGTTTGAGGTTCCTGCTGCCGCCAGGTTAGCTGTTAGCATGACTTACAGAATGGCCCTGACAGTCTGCAGTTTTCTGCAGGAATGACTGATGTTATACTGCATGCTTTTATGGCTTTTCTCCTTTATTCCCTCTTTTATCACCCTTTTTCCTCTTCTTCTCTTGCTTCAACGGCTGCCAGGATCTCCCACTAGTCCAGATCACAAAACAAAGCGACATGAGGTTAAGAGCGATCCAACTCCTTTTGGCTTCAGAGGTATTCCCATAAGTGTTTTCCCCGCCACCGTGTCATCACCAACGTCTCATGAATGTCTTTTTGCCTTCCGGGGATTTTAGCAGGAAATACACATGGTGGTTTTTGATTATGTCACAGAACAGTAGCAACAGTAACAAACATGCAGACCAAACCAGACACTTCCTCTGTTTGTGTCTAGGGTGCCTCTCAGCCATTGTTGAAATTTTAATTAATGATCTTCCAACAACCACAGCCCTCATCTGGATAAACAATTAAGAAAATTGATGGATTGATATATTACCACATTTTTAAGCCCATATTAATTATTTTGTGTCAGAGCGACCACTTTCCTCAAATGAAGACAGTCACTATTGTTTTGTTGTTCAGTTACATGACTAATTCACTTGTGTTTCAAAAATGCCTGTCTCCACTTATGTTGTTTGGTTCACCAATTCCATCTCTGTGGCTGCGTGTTGTCTGTTTCTGTGTTTGCTCTGTTCTCCCTGTTTCTGTGTTTGCTCTGTTCTCCCTGTTTCTGTGTTTGCTCTGTTCTCCCTGTTTCTGTGTTTGCTCTGTTCTCCCTGTTTCTGTGTTTGCTCTGTGTTGTCTTGTTTGCTCTGTTCTCTCTGTTTCTGTGTTTGCTCTGTTCTCTGTTTCTGCTCTGTGTTCTCTCTGTTTCTGTTTGCTCTGTTCTCTCTGTTTCTGTGTTTGCTCTGTGTTCTCTGTGTTTCTGTCTTTGCTCTGTTCTCTCTGTTTCTGTGTTTGCTCTGTGTTCTCTCTGTTTCTGTGTTTGCTCTGTGTTCTCTCTGTTTCTGTGTTTGCTCTGTGTTCTCTGTTTCTGTGTTTGCTCTGTGTTCTCTCTGTTTATGTGCTTGCTCTGTGTTTTTGTGTTTATCTTGTCGTGTGATCAGTCACATGGCGTTTTGGCTTTGTAAGTGCTCTCCCCATGTTCTTCATAGGGTTATATCGGAAAGGAGGGGGGGGGGGGTTGTGTATGAGGTGGACTACAGGGCCCAGAAGATACTGACACAAGAAGCAGTCTGTTATTTGTAGGTTTTGAAACTGATGGCTGCCCCCCTGCCCCCTTCATACCCTGACCTCTCACAGATACCAGCCAACCTGTCTCGCTGAGCCGGGTCAGTTGGCTCAGTACCTCTAACCTGTTGCAGGCAAAGAGGAGAGGTAAATTAGCATGTGGTGAAGGTGGTTGCATCAACCTGAACATGTGACGAAGGACATGCTTACCACATCCTTGCCCACTCTCACTTCCTGCTGTTTGGAGATGGCACACTTAGTGTGATTTTTTTTAACCTCTTCTCTGTGTAAACACTTAACACATAAACTGATTAACAATTTGTAGTGATGTTGATGAAGATTCTCAGTTATCCAGGTGGAGCTGTCTGGAAGCTGAATCATGTCACCTCCAGGGTGGTGTCAGATGTAGATGTAGAGACAGGACATCTACATCCCACCGACTATCTGCCGCTGTCCAGCTAATAAGCCCATCCAAGGGAGTTCAGTACTGAAACCACCCTGGAGGATAAATATGGGCTCCCTCACCAATTTCATCTCAGGCTGAAGAAGCTACTTGGATGAATAGTGAAATGTTCCTGTCAAGAAGAAGTCCAGTTGACATGATTCAACTTCCAGACAGTTTATGTGTTGGACAAATCCAAATACACAGAGAATCTGGCTAATGGAGACCAGAAAATTAATACAATCATTTTCTGTCACAAATTCGTAACTCTTTAGAGGACAATCCAGCCCAAATCTGATAAAGCTGTGATCCTGGTTTTTGGTTTGGCGTGACTCTTCTGTATTTTGGGTGAAGCAGTGATGATCACTGTTTGATTTGCATGTGTTAATTTGGCTTGGGATGCTGTGTGCCCACCTTCTCAGAAAATCTCTGTGGTTCTGTCCACCTTTGGGTGTGGCAAAGGTCACCATTACCAGGAGAAACCCCCCCCTTCATCCACCACGCCTACAAGAAACACCTTGCTTTTTTCTCAGAATGCTGTGTTGAGGTCAGAACAGCTGATGGCGAGATGTCTTTACCCACACTGCCCTGGGGGCTGACACTGACTGTGGCATGACTGTACAAACAGTGGTGTCTGGGATGGACAGCCAGGGGGCTGGAGCCTCTTCATCGCGTCCTAATATGTCTTCCCTTCGTTAGGCTGGACCAAGGCCTCTTTGTCACTGGACACTTCGGAGCAGAATGATGGGTACTCCAGTGCCGAGGAGCCCATGAACTCCGACCCTGAGGAGGAAGTTGTCAAGAAACTGGTGTGTGTTCTCGGTCTGCGTGTGTCAGTGTGTCGGTCCTCAGCTCTGTTTGTATGCGTGTTCTGTATAAGTACTGTATATGTACTGTAATGTATATGTACTGTATATGTACTGTAAGTATGATGATGTTATTTGTTTGGTTGTAATTGAATCTGCGATTCTGTGGGTCACCGAGAGCCTTTCCATAAAACTTTCTTGGTGAGCGTTTTACAGGGTAAATGTTCTGATACTTGTCCAGAAGCTTCACCTGTATCTCTAGGACTGTTGTTGACATACTGTATTTTCACTAATAACGGACACCTGAGTAAACCAAGAGTCAGGTGGTCACTGATGAAGATTTAACATGAGATTTCTCAGGTTCACCAAGGTCAGCAGGTCCATCACATGACAAAAAAACTGCAATTGTATTGAGTGGAAGATCTGTGATGTGGATCTGAGGTGAAAACTCTGAGCTACCCCTGCCTGCACTGTTTTTCTCATCCAGTCTTTCAGAACTTTCTGTCTGTCCCCTGGAGCCACAGGCCCAGACTGTCGTTATCGCCTGCTGGGTGGGCTTCAGCTTTGTTTGCTCCTCATGGCTTAGGAGTAAACAGAAAACCTCTCATTTATTCACAAAAAGATGTACCACCGCCACACACCGCCATACCACCACGCCATGCCACACCGCCACACCACCAAGATGTGCACACCACCACACCACACCACACCACCACACCACACCACCACACCGCCAAGATGTGCACACCACAACACCACCAAGATGTGCACACCACCACACCGCCAAGATGTGCACACCACCACACCACCACACCACCTCACCACACCACCACACCACCTCACCGCCACACCACACCGCCACACCACACCACACCGCCACACCACCTCACCACACCACACCGCCACACCACACCACACCGCCACACCACCACACCACACCACACCACCACACCACCAAGATGTGCACACCACCAAGATGTGCACACTATCACACCGCCACACCACCAAGATGTGCACACCACCACACCACACCACCACACCACCAAGATGTGCACACTATCACACCGCCACACCACCAAGATGTGCACACCACCACACCGCCACACCACCAAGATACCAGCTAACATTGAAAGCAAAATTTCTGTTACTCGTGGTCCTGTCATTTACAAACGCTTTTACTTTGCACGCATATTTTTATATTTCCTGTGCGTTACACTCAACAGTTCTTTAGAACACTGATATTTATTAGAGAAGTGCATGGTGGTTTGTCCAAGGGATTAAGTGCAGAGACTGTGCTCAGACAGTGGTACACTACATCAGTGGGTAACCTGCAGGGTCACAGGCTCAACACTTTGTGTGTTTTGGGTGTAGAGTTTGGGAATGGATGAGAAACCTCACACTATTTGCTAGTACTTGTTGTCTGCTTCAGGAATTCTCTCTTTCTCTCTCTCTCTTTTCACATGGTCTTTATCATGGTTATGTGGCTGGGGTTTCAGGCTCCAGGAAAGTACACAGCGGTGGCCGATTACGACAGGGGGGGGCCACAGGATGTGTCAGTGAAGAGCGGCGACGTGGTGCAGCTCATGAAAGAGGGTGCAGATGGACTGTGGTAAGTTTGCCCAGATTTTAAGTCCCTGTGTTAATGTTTACGCCCTCTAGTGGTGACCTTTACACTGTGTTCTGTTTCAGTTGTACACGAGCTTTGAAAACCAGGTGCGGTTTTACCTCCACGTGATGACAGGCTAGTTTTATGTTTCGCCATATTTACCTCACCACGAGTTGTGTTGTGGAACATCACAGGCTGGTTCGCAATCTCCGGACCAGTAAGGAGGGCTGGCTCCCAGCATCCAACCTGCTGTCCGTTATTGGAGAGTCCAAGTCCTCACAGTCCCTGAGCAGCTCAGGTAACGTGTGTGTGTGTGTGTGTGTGTGTGTGTGTGTGTGTGTGTGTGTGCACCTGTGCCCCCACTTTAACTTTTTTTAATTTTAACTGCT